>PVLC010013467.1:0-41690 GCA_004027655.1 Graphiurus murinus | reverse complement strand
TACTGGGATTACAAGTGTGCACCACCATGTCTGGTATACCACCATATTTAAGTTTAGAATTTCAACATATGAGTTTGGTGGGGACAGGGGATACAAACATTCAGACCAAAGCAAGTCCATTATAAAAAATAGAACTACGAAGGGAAGAACCCTTTAATTCTAGCATCAATCCAGAACATGTTTACATAAGGCTTCTCTACCATCAGAGAGAAGGCTACTAATCTCACTTTTGCTGTGAATTTCTGGTTCCAAACTTATCAGCTTTGCCATCTTGGGTGTGTATCTTTAGCTCTCTAGTTGTTGACTTCTTTATCTGTAAAATAAGGCCAAGAACTACTTGGCAGAACTGCTAGATGTACCAAATAAAATATCATATTTAAAATCTATGTAAAAGAACCCAGCCCTGTGCATGGTTCATACTTGGTACACAGAAGGAGCTCAACAACACCCAATGGAAAAGAACAAAATTCCATCTTCCTTCATGAAAAACTCTGTATATCAACATTTTTTTGAGTGCCTGCTAGTTGCAAAGCATTCTTAGGTAATTTCTTTCTTTTTCTGTGCATGGTGGGGAGAAAGATGAATGGGGAGATCATCTACTCCTTCAGGGAACTTCAAACTGGTATGCTCAGACAAGAGACTTAGAACCACATGAAGTCCTTTATATACTTCTAATATGGAACCAAATGAAGTAAATGTTAGAGATACAATCAATATGCTGTGTGAGTCCAGAGGACAGAAGAATTTTCTCAAGTATACTTGCAGGTATCAAGGAAAACTGAGGTGCCATTTGAGCTGGGTCTCTTTAAAGATGTACAGCATTTCCATGGGTGAGAAAGAAAATCAGGATATAAGAGGGACTTTAGATAATGGAGGAGAAACCCCAGTGGAGTGATGGAGAGTGTCTCGGAGAAGGTGGTGGTGGTTGTGGTGCTGGGGAGGGAGAATTAATGAAGGAAACACTTTCCATTGACATTGTGTACATATATGAAATTAACACTGCCAATCTCAGTATCTTGTATGAGGAAGGGGAGAGTGGGGAGGGAGACTGGGGAAGCTCACCAAGTACGGTGTGCACGTACGTCCCTATCTCTCTGAACTACATTATGATGTGAGACTACAGTGCATATATATATATATATATATATATATATATATATATATATATATATATATATATATGTAATTTTGAAAGAGTATTCCAAGCTGGGTGATGACATGGACTGAGGCCAGGAGGCTGGATACAATATGAGTACCTGGACAACAGCACCATGATGACTGGCCTCCTCTTTGGAGCATCAACAGATCTACAGTGGACTCTATGAACTTGCATTTTAAACCAGTTCCCAAGTGATGCTGATGGCTGGGGCCACAGCTTGAGGACCACTGACTTGGAAGAGGTGGGTCTGGCTTTACCACGTATATCTCTGTAATCCTGAGCCTGTCCCTGGGTCTTTAAGAAGCCCAGTATCTGCGTTTACAATGTGAGGACAACAGGGGTGATTATGTTCACTGAGTGGGTGACATGAGATGATATTACAAACTGCTTAGCACTGGGCCTGGGCCATGGGGAATGTGCAGCCCGGGGTGGGTTTTGTTTTGTGTTTCCTCAGCTGGGGACTGGGTCTTTCCTAAGGTCCAATCTGCTAGTTGCTCCATGTATTAGAGTGACACTCCTGAAGGTCCTGCTCTGACACCACTGGGATGGAAACCTGGGATACTCTCATGACCTGGGAGTACTCCGGGATCCAGCAGGAAGGGCCCATCTTGGGGGTGCTGGAAGATGCTAACCACATTGTCCCCCAGCTCTTCAGCCTGGTGGGTGGCCTGGGCTGTGTAGCACACTGCTCTCCTGCCCAGATTCCATGTTATCCTCAGGCTGCCTGCACTATATCCCAGATACCTCTAGCTCAAGGAGTCCTGGTTGCTCTGACATCACCATGACAACCAAATTGCTACGTAGGGAGATGGGAACAAGGCCCTGAATGGCCTTAGAAACCACAATGTGTGTCTTCCAGAAGGGGGTGTGGGTGTCCACATCAGGTTTTCTCTTTTTCCCATCAGTTTGCCCAGAACTCTCTTGTGCACTTATATACCTCCTTCCTCTGTGTCTTTGAGGAGGAACCAGGCTTAGCACACGTCCCTGAGTGTTGCAGATATCTTCTCTGGGATGGGAGGGGTGCTCATGTTGGCCGGAGGCTCTGCCGGGCAAACCCAACAGGTGTTTGACAAACTCTGCAGAGCTTGAGGGTGCTGCCGCCCCTTTTGAGACCCCAGACCGACTGCAGAGCATGAGTGTGGGCTTTTGTTCCTCGACGTCTTCACCAGCCCAATCTCAGGGATTTGGGGTACCTTAAAAACTTCTGCTTCTTTTTGTAGACACATATTAGTCTATTTAATCTTTCTTGCTTCCATGTGGTCTGGGGATGAGGAACTTGCATTTCCAGTGTTATCAGTGGGTGTAGAGAAGGGGCCAGAAGGTGGGAGATAGGCGTCAGTTAGCTCCATTTCAGGATCTGCTTGGCCAGAGAGAAATTCTGCCCAGGCCCAGGAGCTCCAGGGGCGAGTGCCTGAGTTTTTCTTACCCCTGGACTGAAGAACTGACCGAGGCATAGCTGGGGAATGACAGAATGGAAAGGCCATGGGAAGTTGTCTTGTCAAGTTGTTTATAGATAAGGACTTGCTCCTGGTCACAGAGGATGCTAAAATAGACCTTCCTTTGTCACCTGTGCTCCAGGAACCTTAGGCATTTTCCTTTGTCTTGTCAGCTGGCTATCTGTTGCTCTTGTTTGATATTAACCTGATGTCACCAGTGTGGTTGATGCTAATCTCTCCCTGTAAAGGGAGGCATGGTATGATTCAGATAAACTTTTGGTAGTTTAGTCTGCACAAATGCTCTGAGGGTACTACTTAGAGAACAGTTAGTGAGGGTGTTGTGTTAACTGCTTTAAGCAGCTATATTGCATTTAAGCCTTATAACTCATGGAGGAAATTATTAACATTCCTATGAACAGATCAGAGAAGCAAAGCAACCTGCCCAGGCTCACACAGCAGACAGGTAGCAGAGTGAAGCTGATTTATCATTCATATCCTTCAACTATTCAACTATTACACAGTTTTACTGCTTGCCCTTGCAGACTAGTGAAGATTCTTCTGGTTCAGCGAAGAAGCAAGAAGCCACAAAGAGAAAGTTTGTTACCTATTCACCTTAAATCTTTTCAAATATATATATATTTGAAAAGATTTTATATATATATATATGTTTGGAAAAGTACAACTGCTTAGAAATACACCTAGATGCCATCTTGGTGAAGGCTGTCATGTCACTAACACTGATGCAAAAACTGAAAAGGAAAATTCGGTTAAGTGTATTATTGCAAATATGAACTAACTGGCTGTTGGAATTTTTCCTCGTCGATACACCTAGCCACTGGGTGAAGCTTTTCCATGCTTGTGTGTGTTTCCATTTGCACAGACTATGTATTGCCCGTGCTTTCCCTCTCTTTCTGGAGATTGGGACAGAAAGGAGAGATGAAAGTTATTTTTAATTTGGCCACTGAACGAACATCCAAGCCTTCCCTTCCAGCAGCTAAGCCTATATGTTTTCTCAACAGGATATTAATTACCTGGCTCTGGGAATGGCCAGACAGACTGCTTTAGCAGCTCGGGCTGCCCCATTGGCTGTATGCAATTGCTTGTGGACCCAGCAGGACCCAGGGTTTGCAGCAGGGAGCCTCCTCCTTCTCAATAAACTCAAGACATGGGTACTGGGTAACTTGTTAAACACATTTATTGATTTTTTTTGACAGTAACCAAACACAGTGAGTGACCATTATAAACAAGAAAAGAAAGGCATTCGTTTGTACTTTGTGAGATCTGGCTGCACCTGGAGAGAAAAGACACCCCTTTCCCAGGAATTTACAAGGCAAAGTGCATTCCTTCAGGGGAGCATCACAAGGGGTGGGGGTTGGGGGGGGAGAAATGGCAGTTTTGAAACGCAAGGAATCTGTCGCCTGCTACATCAGGCTGAAGCTCACCTTGTATGAATGACCGAGCCATGGAGTGGAATTAAAGTTATACTTGCTTTAGCAAATGCATTCCTGATTGCCACAAACTCATTAAAACTGGCTGCAAATGAACAAAACATGTAGATGAAGGAACGAGTGAAATCAAAGGATGTGGTTGCGAGGAGCCGGGGCTCAGCCTGTAAGGAAGGAGAACAGATCAAAGCCAGGAAAATGAAATTAACTCGTTCAACACATTTATTGAGCTGTGGACAATAACCAAACACAATGTATGGCCTTTGGAAAACAAGGAACAGCAAATGGATCAGTTCTGATCTTGGCAAATCCTACTACAGATATGTGACAACGAGGGAAATAATTCCATTTCTTTATAGTCTGCAGTGATATATATATACAATGTGTAGCTCTTCGACATCTGTCCCTTTTTTTTTTCTTTTTAAATTGTTGAGTAAACAGAAGAATTGTAATCTAGAAATAAGTGTCCTTGGTCAGCTTTGTCCTTTTTTCATGGTCACCAGTATCCTTGAAGGATCCCGGGACGCTGTCAGAGATGACTCGAGGTGAAGTCCGCTTGACGCTCTCATCTCAGCGCTGTGATTTCTCCTCTCTCATTTGGAAGAATCTTGTATCTACAAAGGCTGAAAAGTCTTATTGGGTTGATGTATTCGTTCAGGAAAAACGGTATCAAAACTGTAATCAGGTTAACTGGTTATTTTCTTCTAAGACTTCTTATGAATGAGTCTTTTGTTTCGGAGACTCGACTTTTCCATTATGGAGGTTGGGTGAGTGTGTGTGTGTGTGTGTGTGTGTGTGTGTGTGTGTGTGTGTGTGTGTGTGTGTGTGTGTGTGTGTGTGTGTGTGTGTGTGTGTGTTTGGGAGTGTATATAAGAGATGCGTTCCTCTGACATGGTTTTGCAGACACTTTTCATGAAGAAGGGGCCAATCCAAAGAGTGAATGAGGCTTGGGGGAGGGAAGGAGAGAGAAGAAAGAAGGGGACATTCTAGGTTATGTCAATTCACAGTCGTAGCATTTCACTGAGGTGGGATTCTTCCTGGCTTGGTTCCCTACTTGAGGAGCCATTCATTTACTGGAAAGAGAGAGAGAAAAAAACAAAACCACACACAAGACACAAAACAAAGCATAACTGAGTTAATTTGCACATTAATGGGGGCTTACTCTAAAGGGGAAGGGACAGTGTGTCAATGCCTTCTCATTCCTTTGTATCCTAACTACTCTCTTCCCCAGGACCCTCTGGATTTGTGTTGTCTAATATGGTGGTCACCAGGCACATGTGGCTGCTACAAATCTAAATGAATTAAAAATTAAGTTTGGTTGTCTCTTCACACTAGCTATGCCTCACCTTTCCAATATACAACTAGTAGCTGCTGAACTGGATAATGTATATTTTACCATTTTCACTGTTGAAGAAAATTCTAGTGGATGGCACTGGTCTAGACCAAGGATGGGAAAACTTCAGCCCAGAGCTCAAAGCTAGCACATTACCTATTTTTATAAATAAAGTCTTCCTTCCTTCCTTCCCTATTTTAATAAATAAAATCTTCCTCCCTCCTTCCCTTCCTTATTTTTGTGGTACTAGGGATTGAACTCAGGCATATTCTACTCTGAGCTACACCCCAGCCATTTTTACTTTTTAAATTTTGAAATAGGGTCTTCCTAAGTTGTGGAGGGTCTTGCTAAGTTGCTGAGGCTGGCCTTGAACCTGCAGTCCTCCTGTCTCAGCTTCCCAAGTACTGGAATTACAGGCATGGGCCACCACACCTGGCATAGAGTTTTATTGGAGCATAACCACACCCTTTCATTTATGTATTGTCCATGGGTGATGTCATACTATATCATTAGAGTGTGACAGAGACCATTTGGCCACAAAAAGCAAAAATATTTGCTTACAGCCCCTTTACAAAGAAAGTGCACTGATTTCTGGTCTAGACTGTGGGCTCCAAAGGGTTTGGACCATATCTGTCTTCACTACCACTGTATCGCCATCACCTACCCAAGTGCTCAGCATATAGTAGGAATACAATAAATAGACGTTGACTAGGAGAAGGGTCAGTGAATGAGTTAGGTATTTATTTTTCTAGTAGTTCTGGCTTGAAGGGAGCAGAAAATCCATAGTTTAGGCACTCTGCCAGGGGTCTGAGAGGGAAAAAAGGAAGAGGAAGATGAGGGAAGGAGGAGAGATGAAGTGGGAGACTGGGGGCAGCAGTGGCGACTGCTTCTAAAAGCTGCCTGGTACTAACCACAACCCCCTATTTGGGGAGTGTGTTATTGCTAAAAAGTGCTTCCCCATCCAGCCTCTTCATTGTTCCTCACAATAAGCTAGGGAGTAGATGGGAATAGGGATGGTCAGAAAGGTCAATGACCAAAGGGTTAATGACCTAGCTGGGTATGCACAGCTTGTAGAGCCAGGTCTGGAACTTGTGGGTCCTAACTACAATCTGGGACATCTCTAGGACACTGTCCTGCCTCTACCTCCCCACCTCCTTTCCACACTGAGGGTTTGCTACAATGATTAGCAGATATTTAGTTGGTGTGCAGAAGGGAAGAGCGAGGCCTGGGTGTGGACCAGAGAATTGCAGGAGTCAGAGGTCATATTAAATATGCCCCTCAGTATGGTTAAGAACTACTTCTAGGGACATAGTGCTGGACAAAGATATGTTCACACACATTACCTCATTGGATCCCTAAGGCCGTTCTTCTAGGTGACACATGACCAAAAGCTCTACTGCTTCTAACTTTCCCATTCTAACAGATAGCCTTGGGGAAATCAGCCTGTCTGAGCTCTTCTGTAAGATAGCAATAAAAGGAGCAGTGTAGCCTGAACCAGAGGGGATATAAAGGTTTCATATATGTGACATCAAACCTTGAATATACATATGTATATACATATATATGTATATACATCTGAGGTGGTATATATATATATATACCACCTATGTCAGCCCTTTAAATCTTTATCACCTTCATCTACCCATAACATATAGGCTCTCCCAGCAGTAAAGTCCCATGCACATGGGGAATGGTGATCTCATTGTCATTTATAGTCAAGATTCTTATCATGGGACCTAGCGCCAAGCCATATGGACAGGCCTAAGAGGAAGACGGAGCTCTGGCCTGGGTCCCCTGCTCTCTGAGCCCCTGCACCCACCTCTATACTGAAGCTTCTGGGCTCGGTTGTTTGGACAGTCCTTCCCCTGTAAACTGAAGTTGATGTTGGTGCGGATGCAGCGGTTGTTGAGCGGCTGCACAGGCCTGAAGTTGTCACTCATGCTCAGAAAGATCTGGGATGGCTGGTTCTGGCTGAGTAGGCGTAAGGAATGCATCTGGGGAGAGAGAAACAGCTGTGAAAACCAACCATCCTCTGGATTGCACCAGGGAAAAAGTCAGACTGCGTAGACCATGGCTGAGCCAGGTGGCACCTGCTGTCTGGGAAAGGGCACGAGCCCCTCAGAGCCCCCTTCCCCTGGGGTCAGCTCAGCCGCAGGGCTGCTGATGCTTCTAGGTATGGAGTGAGCCTGGCTTCTAGCTCACTGGCTCATGTACATCTCTGAACAAGTAATCTACTCTCAGGCTCACAGGCACCATCTGTCAAAGGAGGAATCCAGCTAGGTGTTCCTCTCCTCCTTCTCTGTCCTCCTCTTTGTCGTACCAGGGGTTGAATCCAGGTGCATTTTGCCTCTGAGCTACACCCCCCAGCCCTATTTCATCTTTTATTTTGAAATAGGGTCTCTCTAGGTTGCTGAGAGTCTCTCTATATTTCTGAGGCTGTCCTTGAACCTGTGATTCTCCTGTCTCAGCCTCTCAAGTACTAGGATTACAGGCATGCATGTACCACTATGCCCAGCTTCTAGGATGCCTTCTTTCTCTGACACTGTGTGTGTGGTTCAGTAATTCCTTGACTCCTCATGGGCCTTACCCAGACCATCGTGATTGGTCCAGGGCTCAGAGGCCAACTAAAGTGGGTAAATTCATTTTTTTTTTTGTGACTCTCAGAGCCAGGTGTCTGGACTATAACATCGATCGTTGTGCTCCACCACAGTTGTGTTCCTCCACAGGCCTGCAAAGCAAAAGAAGCCAGCCCCTTGCAGGAGAGAAGCCTGCGGCACATGGATGGAAGAAAGAGGGGAGCGCAAAGAGGCTGGGCTTCTGCCGTTCTGATTCTGCTGCATGCCCGACATCACTTTCTGATCTGGCGTTCTGTAAGATACCCAGTATCTCTTGAATAAATCCTTTTTCTAAGCTTATGCTCTCTGCAGGGGGTTACTCTTGCTTGCCATCCAGTGAGTCCCAATCAATGCAGACAGGGTTCAGGACTTCCAACTGTTCCAGTTGTTGCCAGGCTGTGAACATATATCCTGTTAAGATTGGTTCTGCTCTCATTTGCTCATTTTTCCTTTTTTTTGTGGACTTTCACAGATGTAAAATGTCAAAGCAGAAACAGACTCATGTAATTTACCCCTCACGATGAAGAGGAGGAGTATTCATTCCACAGAGCAGGTGACACAATGAGCCATTTAGAAAAGCAGGCACAGGGGAGCGGGCCTGGTTCTCGCTCATTTCTGAGGAGTGGCTCATTTGCAAGATGACCTTCTCCCCACAAACAAACAAACAAACAAACAACAAAACCCCCAAACTCCATGTTCAAACCTGTTTGTGAAATGCT
Source organism: Graphiurus murinus (assembly GCA_004027655.1). Classification (NCBI taxonomy): domain Eukaryota; kingdom Metazoa; phylum Chordata; class Mammalia; order Rodentia; family Gliridae; genus Graphiurus; species Graphiurus murinus. The sequence continues at coordinate 32,983 of PVLC010013467.1, read as the reverse complement.
TCATATGTTGCCTCCTTTTAGAAACATAGGTATTGTTATTTTAAAAAGGCTTGAGCCATGGCAAGTGGTGCACATCTATAAATCCCAGGATTTGGGAGACTGAGACAGGTGGATTGAAGGTTTGAGGTTAGCCTTGATAACTTAGCAAGCCCCTCAGCAACTTAGCAAGACCTTGTTTCAAAATAAAAAATAAAAAGGGCTGGGGTGTAGCTTGGAAGTAGAATGCCCCTGGGTTAAATCCTAAGCAATACACACACACACACACACACACACACACACACACTCCAGGACTTGAGAAGAAGTCTCACCATAGTTAAATATATATATATATATATATATATATATATATATATATATATATATATATATATATATATCTTTTTCAAACCCAGCTTTCCAAACACATTTGACCATGTCATTCATTTAGCTTGTTTGCTTTTGAACGCCATAGCTAGAGAGTACACACTGGGAATTGATTTCTGTCTTTCCTCACTAGGGTGGGATGCTTCTACAACTAGTTCATGCTAGCAGTTTCAGGTACTGGCTCTTTAAAAATAGGTGCAATGAGTTGAATTGTACAGCCCCTAAAACTTAAAAGTGGAAGATGCTGGTGACCCCCAGTACCTTGGAATGTGATCTTGCTTGGAAATGGAGTCACTGCAAATATAATTAGCTAAGATAAGATAAAGCTTTGGGGATAGGCTCTTCTTCAGGGTGACTGATATATTTATAAAAAGGGGGACTCCAGACACAGAGACTCAAAAACAGGGAGAATGCCATGTAAAGATGAAGGCAGAGATTGGGGAGTGCTGCTTCTCATGCCAAAGAGTGCTGAAGATTTCCAGAAAACCACCCGAAGCTAGGGAGAGGCACGAGGCAATGAGAAGCATGGGATGTCCTTCATATCTCTCAGGAAGAATCAACCCTCTGACACCTTCATCTTGGACATCCAGCCTTCACAAACCCGAGGCAACAAGTTTCTGTTGTTTAAGCCACCTAATTCATGGCACTTGGTTACCGCAGTCCTAGTAAACGAACACAATAGGCACTAAACCAACCCAGCTGGTCTTTATATCGTCTTCCCCATTAGATAAGGGACCAAAGGTAAGCTCACCTGCATCCTGGTTATGTAGACAGGTTTGTTCATTATTATCCAACTTGCTGTCTCATAGCAGGGAGGGATAGTCATTGACCCATCATAAGTAATGAAACTAGAGGTCTCTGGATATAGTTCCTCTATATTAAGTCCCTGTAGTAAATATGCATCATCTAGAAAAGAAGGTAAGAAAGACTTAGGAATTAGGTTTCTTGAGAAAGTACTGGAATTGCAGATTATATTTATATTTATTTATATTCATATTTATATTCTTTTTGGAATCCAGAAGACTGTATCTGTCAGGATAGGCTGCAGTAACACACAGCCCCAATACCTCCCCCATCTCAATCATTTTCAACAGCAGAGTTTTATGTACTGATCTCGAACATGTCCATTCCAGGGTGGTCGAGGGTTTCTCTCCATGTCATTGTTGTTCACACTTTGGGACTCAGACTCTGAGAGCAGCCACTATCTGGTCACACAGTCATTAGTGAATCATAATGACAGAAAGTAGAGACATTTGTTGGCTCTTAAACATTCCATCCCAAAGGTGACATGTTACTTCTGCTCACATTTTGGTAGCCAAAGAAGTCACATGGCCAAGGCTGGTGTCAGGAGTATGAGGAAGAAGTGTCCCTCCATAGGAGGGACATTGAATATTGGTGAGCTGTGAGCACCGTGATTCACTACAAGGACTGCTTGAAGAGCCAAGTCCTCCACTGTGGACCCTGAGACCTGGACCATAAGCATGAGAGTCACAATGAAATGAACAAATACGGGCTTCAGGACCTGTTGAAAAGTGACCTGTTTACTATTATTATTCATTAACATTGCCTAATTAAGAAAACATTAAGAAAATACTTTTAGGAAGGAAAACAACCTAAATCATACCACAGGATCCAATGATTAAGGTCAATAATCTGTTTTATTTTTCATGCATCTCTTCTCTGAAGGCCCATACAAATAACCTCTTCTTTTTAAATTTTATTTGAGATATTCACATTCACATAGCTTTTGCTATCCAATAGTTTTTTAATTGTAAAAATGACATAAGCACATATCAGATTACTTGGAAAAAAGAGAGAAAGAAGATACAATTTCAATCATCTATGACAATTATGGTTAGGATTTTGGTAGATTTCTTCTTTAAAAAATTCAGTGCATTGAACTTTTGGGAAATTGTGTTGGAGTTGTAAAATCTCAACACATTGCACTGAATTTTTCCTTCTTTCCTTCTCCTTGTGACACCTCTTCCCTCCTTTTTATTTTATTTTTTATTTCTGCATGCTGTTGCTCTTCTCCTGGCTTCTACAACGCAATAGTGTTCTTATTTTTCTGGCCATTTCTTTTCTTCTGCTGCCGACTCTTATCTGCTACATGTTTTTCTCAATGTCACAATCCCCGAGGACTATTCAAAGCCCCAGTTCTTTTCTCAGTCTATGTTCTCATCCTAGAACCACCCAACTATATCCATGACTTCAATTGTCCTGTGCACCCCTGTGACTGCAGACCTATGTCCCCAGAGATGTCCCATCCACCAGGGTATCATGAGCATCCATCCCTGCAACCAATCTAGGCAGCCTGGAGAACACACGGCAGGAACCCAAAGCCGAGCTGGAAAGGGCTTCTGCAGTACCCCCAGATTCATGTGTGTTCTCTCATCCCTGTGTCCAACTCCTGGTGGGACAGGAATCTCCAGTGGTTGGTACAATCTCTCAGGTTAAGCACTGTGCACCTGGAACAGTAATGAGGGACTTGTGCACATAGCTGGAACCTCATGCTGGCCCAGCAAGATGAGCCAGGCAGGGAGTACCATCCTCACTGACAAAAAATAAAGATCAGAGAGGCAAGACAACCAGCCTCCAGCCCCAGAGCAAGCTGGCAGTGGCAGAGTGGGAACTGAAATCTCCTGAAATCTCCCATACCAAGGTCATTCATATGTTCAGCAGAGATTCACTAAGCACCTCTTCATGGCAGGTGCAGCATTGGGGCTCTGGAGATAGAGCAATGAATGAGGTGGATCCGGCACCTGGCTTATGCTAATTGAAAAACTAGAAACGAATGGCCAAATAAATATGTATAGACTGTCATGTCTGGGTGGCAAGTACTTACTTACCTACTGATCCTGAAGTTAATGTTGCTGATCTGTTTTCCTGGGCAAAGGCTGCCTTCCCTCTATTTTTTTTTTCTCCAGAAATTGCTCATTTAATTTTCTCTGATAAGAGAGTCATCTTTGCTAAAGGGACTTGAATTTTGGAGTTTCTTTGCTTGTTCACTAAATAGTGAGCAAACCAATTGAGCTGGTAGTTTGAAATGTAAATAAAACCACCATTTGCTTGCACCATCCCAAACTATCCCTCTTGGCTTCCTACTCTCCTAATGGGGTAACAGAAGCCTCTGGGGTTCTGTCTGTGCAAAGATCACAAGGAAGAGAGCTGAATCAATGGATCAGCCATGAAAGGAAGAACTTTCAATTTCTACGTACCCAGAAGCAAACATTTCCCATCAAAACACTAAGGATCCAGGTCTAGCCCAACAGGAGAGTAGTGACTGGAATATGGCTGGGTCTGCACCAGGGCTGTGCGGTCAGGTGCTTCCATGGTGTCCAGAGCTCATACCTATATGATGGTCCTCGGGAGCTGGATCAGGCACCGACACAATTAGAGTATGCTGGGTATTCATCATTTGTCTGTGGCTGTTTCTTAGCTCCCTAATAGGTGTCAAGCATTAAGTAAGCTCAGCGTAGATGAGCCTGTACACAGTTAAGTGAATGCAATTGGGAGGCAAAGAAATGGTGATATAAATCTGCACTGGCCCAGAGACAGGCTGTCAGTTCTGCCTGGGGAACTCAGGACAGGATGGATCAAAGAGTTGACCTGAACTGCATCTTGAACAACAGGAGGTAATCAGTGTGTGGCTGGCAGGGAGTGGGTGTCAAGGCACTGTAGACAGTCATCTAGAGAAAGAGCTAAGGCAGATTAGAGTGGCATGTTCTTGGGGACTTCTAGAGTGTGTGTGGGATGCAGGGGGAGGGATGTTGTGGGAAATGAGCCTCGTGGGGTCAGCACAGGCCCCACAGGAGGCCCTTCTATGCCCTGCTGGGAGTTTGGGCTTTATCCTCGAGGCCATTTGGAGCCACTGAAGGGTTCGAAGCCGGGGATGGCAGGATCACATTTGTACTTAATGAGGCTTGTTCTGATGGTGGTTTGGCCTGAAGATTAACATGCTGAATGAGAGAAGGGAGCATTCAGCACATTTTTATTAAAGGTCAATGTGATTTGTTTAACCAAGCTTGCACCAGGAGCATATTGGGTACTCTAGCGTGCCACTATTATTGTATTTTATTTTATTCCGGGCGGTGGAGAGGAGGAAAGGAAGGAGGCAGTAGTATGAGGGATATTCCTGGCATAACAGGAGTAAAGAAAAAGAACATCTATGTTTTCCTGAAACCATAGCCACTCCTGTGTTGCAGCCACATTTGAGGGAAAGGTTGGGGGCTGGCGCAGGTTGGAAGCTAGAGGTTAAAGGTTATGTGTATGGGTTTATCTCAGGCAGTAGGGTGAGGGTACGTTTCTAAAACACCATAGTGCTGGGGTCCTGTCAGGAGACTCCTCCCTATCTGCTTCCTCTATGAGATGCAACAGTGAACAGGGGACATGGGTAGCTTCTTCACCTCCCCATACCCCCCTTCCTCATTCACTACCGTGTTCTTTTCATGAACCTTGCTGATGTTCCCACTTGACCTTTTGCCCCTTTTATCTCATATGCTACAGAGCCTGGAAAGACCCAGTGTGAAGAAGCTAAGCCCCGGATTCAGACCTGAGTTGGAATGCTGACTTTGCTACTCAGTACCTGCATGAACTTGAACCTGCAGGTAACCACTGGCACCTCAGTTTCCACACCTGTACTCAGATGGTTGGAGTACTTGGCTCAAAGTGTTGTTTGAAGAACAAATGGGATCATGCTTTACAAGCATCAACTAGCTCAAGACCAGTCCAGGTAAGTCCTCAGCAACGCTGGGTAGAATTGGGGCCACTTCCTTCATGCCTCAGTGTCCTTGCCCAGCCTTCCTGGGATGACCACCACTGTCTATCTGTCTCCTTGGATTTTCTTGCCAGGTTGGTGCTCTCCTCTTTCATGCATTTATGCATTTATTGAATTAACTCACCAATAATTATTTACCTATTTGACTACACCTATTTGCCTTTGAGGGAAGGATTTTCTTTTCCTTTTCCTTTTCCTTTTTTTTTTTTTTTGTCCTGGGGATTGAACCAGGGACATTCTATCTCTGAGCTATGCCCCCTATTTCATTTTTTAGTTTGAAACAGGATCTCACTAAGTTGAACCTGTGATACTCCTGTCTCAGCCTTCCAAGTGCTAGGATTATAGGTGTGCACCACCACCCCTGGCAGTTTTCATCTTTTACCTCTGAATCCCCAACGCCCAGCGTGAAGCCCACATAGAGGATACTCAGGAAACATGGACCGAATAAGTCAATGAAATGGTTTCTGCTCACAGCTCCCCCTGCTGGCAGTGCTGGGCAGAAACCAAGAGAGGAAGAGGCCACGCCTGTCACATGATGTGGAAGCATCTCCTAGGCTCCATGCTGTACCATTAGCTTAAATACATGGCCTATCGCCTCCTCCTCCTGATATCACACCAGGCCTAGTTTCCATCTGCAGATGGAATGACCATGCTTTTACCCCAAATATGCCTGTGCTCTCATATTTACGTTGCTGAAACTGGTGTGCCCTTAACATAAGTCATTTGTCCCCACTCTGCCTCACAGGCTGCCTGCCATTGAATCACAGTCTCTCTTTTACAAGTTGGAATTTGAGAACTGCAAATTCACTACCTTTTTTTTGCAACACTATCTTTTTTTGCACCATTTTTTTCTTTTCCACATGGAAGTTTGCTTGAAGTGTTTGGTAGAACAGAGGCAGTGGGACCCAAGAAAAGCATATGGGTCAACCAGGAATTTTCAGTCCCAGCATCCAGGCACACTGGGATGTTTTCCATGGCTGCCCAGGCCAGGAACTAGTTATCTTCCACAAGCTATCTTGCCCATGAAGCTACTAGGAGAAAATCTTCCTTTTGTGTACGTCAATGTTATCACCTGGGTGTCGTAGAGAGAAAAAAGCCAGAGGATTAATGTATGGAAAGTCAGGTTCTCCTTTCCAAAGTCTCATGGCTTTATTCATTAGCAAGGATGGCAAAATTAGTAAGAAATATACAAATTAGTCAGATAAATACAAATTAGTAAGAGACATACAACTATGGTGTGGAGCCCAGAGGCCAGTGGAGTGATGCTGCAGACTTCTGCTTGCTTTCAGGATGCTAATTGAGAGGAAGTCATGGCAAAAGTTCAAATAGGTTTTCATGAATAGTTTAATAGAGAGATTCTCTCTGTCTCTCATCTATCATCTATATATCATATCCATCTATCTACCATCTTAGATCTATCCATGCATTCACCCATATATCATCTCTATCTATCCATTTATCTTATGAGAAAATAGCTTATAGAGGGCAAATCCCTGGGATTTCAAGCCAAGAGTCTTAATCTAAGTCTAATTGTAACTTTGCCAGTAATTTATCATTCCTTTCTGGATAAGTCAGAGGACCTCTTATTTGCAGCACCAGACAATTGTGCATACTTGTTAAGCCCATCTACAAGTTAAAAAAAAAAGTTAAATAGATCCAAAAACATCTCTCAAAAGGAATGAGTTTATGTAGCCAAATTTATTTTTGGTAAAGATATTACAATAGTGTTGTAATTTTCTATGCATTGGCTCTATATTTATAGTACAGGAAGATCCCTTGGATAATCAATACAGTTAGATTATTTATGCATAGCATATAGCTCAATTTTAGTCTTTTGAATGACTGCAGAAGTTGGCAGCCGTGCCTTTGGTTTTATGACATGCTCTTGCTGAATCTATGATTTGTCTCAGACTGAGTTCTTAGTCCTGGTTACAACTCCCAAGTTAACTTTGTTGTTGTTGAAGAAAAATGCACTCTGATGAAATACCTAGGACCACGTAATGGGAACTCTTTCTTTTCATCTGAGCGTCCCAGCTGCCTTGGTCAAGTGCATCTGTTAACTCATGGGGACCACCAATGAAGTTTAACATCACCCGCTGCCCACTTATGCAGTTCCCATTCAAAGCAAACCATGCCAGTGAGAAAAAAGCCCGGCACTTCCAGAGATCGATACTGTTTTCTAATCAATATGGAACTATTTGATGATTTTATTTTACAAAATGACATTTCCTCTTGTAATCTGAGGCAAATTCAACTGAAATGAAAAAAGGCAATTACTAAAGAATAAAGCTATATATATATATATATATATATATATATATATATATATATATATATTTTGTTTTACACAAACAATAAATGAAAAAAAGGGCCTGTGAGAATTGGAATCTTGGAGGTAAGCCGGCCCTTTTCTGTTCCTTGGTGACATGAATAACTACTCAGATTGCAACACGGGGATCAGTGTGCTGCATTTCGCATTCTGTGGAAACTTCCAAAGCCATTCCTTTGAAATGAAAGCACAAGTTCAATTAAGCATAGAGAGAGGCACCTGGAGCAATACGCTTAAACTCCTCAGTGATATTTCATCACATTTAACACGGCGTCCCTTAAGGAGCAGTGCAGAGAACACTCCCCGAAGAACCTCGGAGTAGAAGCAATTACAAACTGGCCTGTCCTTGCCTTCACGTCCTTCTTTAGTAGGGGGTTTGGGGGAAGTGGGGCTAAAGAGAACTTATAAATGGGTGAGATCACAACACATCTTTTAATGTGCCAAGCACCATGTTTATTTTATTTTTTCTTTTTGGTACTGAGGATTGAACCCAGGGGCATTCTACCTCTGTGCTACACTCCTAGCCCTATGTTATTTTTTTGTTTTGAAACAGGGTCTCTTAAGTTGTTGAGGCTGACCTCAAACCTGAGACCTTCCTGTCTCAGCCTCCTGTGTACTGTGATTATAGGCATGTACCATCAAGCCCGGCACAAAACACCATGTTTAAAAGCTTCCCTCCAAATGCCTTCAGTGGCGTGCCTTTATTTCCTTGTAGGAAATATATTAATACAGTAGCCAGACCTTTGAAAATTTGGACTCTGTGATCCCTTGGTTTCTTATTGTACTGAAGCCCACCATTGTGTTTACACTCTATGACATAAATGGGGCCCATGAAATTGAAGGAGAATGAAGCTAATAATATGCTAAATAATATGCTCTTGTAGGATGTTGGAAGCCAAGTGTACTTTTTTTTTTTTTATGTGTATGTGTGGTACTTGGGGTTGAAATCAGGGACATTCTACCTCTGAGCTAAACCCCTAGTCCTTTTTTATTTTCTTATTTTGAAACAGGGTCTTGCTATGCCACTGAGGGTCTTACTAAGTTGCTGAGGCTGGCCTCTAACCTGTGATCCTTCAGTCACCTCCCAAGTGCTGGGATTATAGGTGTGCACTACTGCACCCGGTAGAAAATGTTCTTTATAGGCAATATTCTGGTAAGTCCTGCCTCTTACTCACTTAAGAAGGCTTCCTGCACATTATTTATTTATTAATTTTTTGCGCTACTGGAGATTGAACCCAGGAACATTCTACCTCCGAGCTACACCCTCAGTCCTATTTTTTATTCTTTATTTGAAACACTAAGTTGCGGAATGCCTCACTAGGTAGCTGAGGCTGGCCATGAACCCAGATCCTCCAGTCTCAGCCTACCAAGTACTGGGATTACAAGTGTGTGCCACCACACCCCGCTCCTGCACACTATTAATCATTACTTTTGCCATCTGAAAATAACATAAAATTCCTTTTAAAAGTAATTCTGGTTCAGTGAAATCAGGTGGATACTAAAATGTTATAAATGTTATGTTATTGAGGAGTTCTGTGTTTTCTAATTAATTAATGTAAGGAAGACAGAGGGAAAATAACAGCATTATTCCAATACACTACATTAAAAAATCAAGATGCCTTGAGTAGATTACCACTTTGTCCTCAAGAAAATCCTTTCAGAAAATCCATTTTTCAGTTTCATGATTTCAATCTTGTCCCTCACTTTGTTGAAGGGGAATTTAATGGATTTTCTTTAGAAGACTTTCTAAATTCAGCCTGAAATTTCTAAATTCAGCCTGAGTTTTTCCATTGTGGGTCTTGGTTGGTGAGAGTGTTTTATAAGTTTTTCTCAGATGTACAAACTCTAAGCTTGGGAAGAAAGTCATAGAATCTCATTGTTACTGCTGTGTGCTGCATAGATATAAATGTGGGAGTGAAACTTCACTTAAAATGGGCAAGCTGGGCATGGTAGTGTATGCCTGTAATCCCAGCACTTGGGAGGCTGAGACAAGAGGATCACAGGTTTGAGGACAGCCTCAACAATGTAGTGAGACTCTCAGCATCCTACCAAGACCCTGTTTCAAAACAAAAAATAAAAAGGGCTGGGGGTGTAGCTCAGAGATAGAATGCCTCTGAGCTCAATCCCCAGTAACACATACACACGCACACAAACACACACACACACACACCACATGTAAGCAAACTCTGTTGCCTAGGTGCCCATACTCTGTTCATATTTGGCATAATCTTTATTTGACATCATAGTGAACTCCCTCCTCTCCTTCATGAAGCTGGATTTGACAGGAATTTATCTTTGGTCAATTTAGAAACACACACACACACACACAATATACACAGGTGCACACACACACACGTGCCTGTCTATCTATCTATCTATCTATCTATCTATCTATCTATCTATCTATCTGTTGCACTGAGTTCCTGCTAGTCATCACCCAGGCAATTGACTCATTACTCATTAATAGGCAATTGAGCATTAATATACTCATCTTACTGGTTAGAGAACTGTATCTCAGAGACACTGAGTTAAGTAACTTGGCTGCAGCCACACAGCAGAGGAAGTAGGAGAGCCAGGATAGGAACCTAGATCCACTCAGTTCTCTCTTTTGCCACCAGAACACACTAGTTCCCAAATCCTCTCATCCCCTCAGCCAGGTTCTCTTTTTTCATCCTTTGATGGATTCTATGGCACTGATTTTGCACAATTCCGCATTTCCTAGCCGTCCACCCTGTGCCAAGTGCTGTAAACCAGGCAAAGAAACCGGGTCTCTACCAACTGCCATCTTGTGTTGATTCTTCTGGCTTCCAAGGGGATCTAAGTGTGCAAGGAAAGTCACAGAATCTCACTGCCACTGTCTACACACTGTGTAGATGTGAACATGGGAGCAGGGCTCGCGCCTTCCCCTGGGAACTTCTTCAACTGGTTGGGGAAGCAGCCACACAGGAGCCTCTCTCGTGGTGGGAATTTAAAGGTGTCTTTAGAAGTGATTTTCAAAGCTGGGCATGGTGGTGCATACCTGTGATCCCAGTACTTAGGAGGCTGAGACAGGAGGATGGCAGGCCAGCCTCAGCAACTTAGGAAGACCCTCAACAACTTAGCTAGACCCTGTTTCAAGATTAAAATAGTGTTGGATGTGTGACTTGGAGTCAAAATGCTCCTGCATTCAACCCCCAATAAGCCCCCACCCCCACCCAAAACACACACATGGGTTTTCAATTCTAAGTCAGGAAATTTTGAGCTGCTCTCCTCAAAGTGAATACACGACCTGCCTCTCTTCTCTATTTATTCTTACTCCTACGATTTCTCCTGAGTTTAAATGCCATCTGGATGTCGATGTCTTTCACATCTACATCTTTGGTTCTCTCTCCTGAGATCCATACTTCTATATCTGACTGCCTACACCACCTCTTCTTGGAAGCCCAGTAGATGCCCAAGCTCATTGTGTCCAAGATTCGTGGTCCTCTTTCCACCCATAGATGCACATCATCTAAGACTTCCCCAGCTTGGATGGAAATGCCTTCCAATTGCTTGAGCTAAAAATCCTACAGTCATCCTTGACTCTTCTCTCTCACATCACACTTCTGATCCATCAGGAAATCTCTTGACTTTTCCTTTAAAATATAATCATTTATCACCACCCCTTCTCCTTGACCTGGTTGTGACCAATGCCATCTCCTCATTACTTGGATGGCTGCTGTCACCTTCCCCTTTTGCCCTTGCCCCTCTGCAGTCTATTGTTAACCAAGTACTCAGAGTGATCCTTTGGTCAGTGGATCATGCCACTCTTCTTGAAGTCTTAGATTGGCTTCAAGTTACAATGTGATCCCCAAGGGGAAAACTGACCTCACTTGAGACCAGTATCTGTGCCTTCTCTGGTCACTACTAGACATCCATCACAGTAGTGTCACTGTCATCCCTCTAGTTGACACTGATTTCCACTGTGGGTTCTATGTCAAGGGACACACAGGAGTTGCAGGGAGCTTGGGCTGGTGTTATAGTAAGGTATAGAATGTCCACTGAAGAGCTCATGTGTTAATGTTCAAAGTTGACAGAAAGTCATAAGGGTTGTTATCTCATTAGTGGATAAATCTATTGTAATGGACTTACTGGATGGTAACCTAGGCAGGTGGAGTGTGGTGGAGGAGATGGGTCCTGGGCAGTATGTATGGCCTTGGGGACTGTGCTGTGTCTTTGAATCCCCTTGCTTGCTTGCTCTTTTTCTTACTTCTGGCCTCCATGATGTGAGACGAGAGCCCTAGCTCTCTTCCTCTCTCTGCTTCCTGCTGCCATTCCCTGAACTTTGTAGACCTGGCCTGACATGGACTGAACCTCTGAAGTCTCCAGAACTGTGAGCAAATAAATCTTCTTTCCTCTAAGTTGTGTGATCAGCCTTGTTGGGTTACAGCAGTACAAATGTTGACTTAGACAGCTGGAATGAGCCTGGTCAAGGCACCCACTGGTTAGGTCTGTGGTTAATGTCACTTCCAAGCAGAAGCGAATGCAAAAAGCAGAGATGGCTTCTCAGACTGAGCCAGAGTTGTCATGAAGAGAAAATCATGCTGGCAATTTTCTGTGATGTCTAAGTGTCAGGGTTACACTTAGTTTTAAGACCTCAGAGCTAAGTTTCCCTTGCTCCAGAGGGAGGAAGCATGATAGGAAGGAAATGGTGTAGGAAACAGAGCCCACACTCCGCAATGTGGGAGAAGAGACTATTGCTTGGGAGATGTCCATTCTCTCTTCACCCCTATCTCCATGGGTGGACTTTGATGTTGGGCTTGTGTTGGCTAGTAAACAGAAGTGTGTGTGTGTGTGTGTGTGTGTGTGTGTGTGTGTGTGTGCGCTTACGTGAGCTCTACTGGGCAGTGGTTCTGGGTGGCAGCATTGGAATGGCCTGGTTGGGAGAGGGCGGAGGGGGGAGGCCAGGGGTCCCTCCCTGGGTCATGTGGTTGTAGTGGCAGTGTGTGCATGCATGTGCGTGTGTGTGTGTGTGTGTGTGTGTGTGTGTGTGTGTGTGTGTGTGTTACTGATTGCTCTCTGTCTCACTTTCAAGTATGGAATCAAGATACCCTGATAGGTGCCCCGAGCAGGTAGCATTGTTTGCATCTGGACCTGAACATTTGGGCCCATGCTGGCATAACCTGCTGCCTCTGGCAGAGTCTCATGAGATATTTCCAGGCTCTGTCCCTCTTCTGGCTGTGTGCTAGTGACTGGCTCCTGTTCCAGAACCCTCTGCTTGCTGCCACTGGGTCAAACTTCCATAGCCCTGAGGCCTTAGGGACTTTAGCCAGATGGAGGAGAGCTGAGGTTTCCTGCTGGACAAATCAATCCCTTTCTGTTAGTGTCCTGGGCATAAGGTGCAGGACCATTCCAGCCTATCAGGCCATCATTATCCCTGCAGTGCTACTCCTTCAGATATGTGACCAAGGTCGCTATTATTATAGGTCCTCCATTATTCCCTGCTGGAGTGTAAGAGGACAGAATACCTGTCATTAGGGGGCAGAGACAATCACCTCTCCCCAGGCAGGTCAGGGTCTCTATTATCTTGCTTAAACTCCCTTTCTCTTCCTGTGGCCCCAGGCAGGCATGGGGCAGGAGGGGCAGATGGAGGACAGGGTGCTCCTGCTGGGTTTTTAAGAGCATCTTCAGAGGTGGATAAGGACTTGCTCACTTTTGGCATCAACTCCTTTGCCTGACATCAAAGTCTGTCCCCAGAACACCTTTTCTGCCTCTCTTGTGGCCAGTTCCTGCATGAATCAGGCCTGATCAGTGTTCACTGTGTAGACTTCATCTTAGGGACTATGACCAAGAGTTGATGGTGGAGGTAGAGCTCTCTCTGAACTCTTGGCAGTCTCTCCCTCCCTTTCTTTCTCTTTCTCTCTCTCTTTCCCTCTCTCTCTCTCTCTCTCTCTCTCTCTCTCTCTCTCTCTCTCTCTTTTGTACTGGGGATTGAACCCAGGGGCATTCTACCTTCAAGCTACAACCCTAGCCCTTTTTACTTTTTATATTGAAACAAGGTCTTGCTAAGTCACTGAGGCTGGCCACGAACCTGCAGTCCTCCTACCTCAAACTCCCAACTACTGAGATTACAGGTGTGCACCACCATACCCAGCTTGGCAATCTCTTTAGCACTCTCCAAGTTGGAATGCCACCTGTACTTGCAATGGTAGAGGGAGCATTTGGCTCCCTCTTTTTTTCTTTTTCTCCCCTTCTTCCTTTTCTCTCTCCTTCTTCCCTTTCCCTTTTCTTTCCTCTCCCTTTCTCTCCTGTCCTCTCCCCTGCTCCTCCCTCTGTGGCAGCAACCACATTGCATTACATTAATCAGACTGGGCTGGGGTGGGGAGACCAGGCCCCCTAATGATTGACTGTGTGCGTGGCAGTCTGTCGGACTGTGTGTTGGGGCTTAATGTGCAATTTCATGGCTTTTCATGGTCTCTAAACTGCAAATGCAAGATTATTTGAAAACATTTTATTTAATTTTCATGCTTTTTTAATCAAAAAAGTTAAAAGAATAATAATCTTTTATGGGCATTTATAAATGCGCTATTTACACGCAAGGCAGAAATATCTCCCTTAGCTGAGCAATCTAAGTGTGCGCTTAGAGGGGACTCCACGAGAATACTGATGAGGAGGGCACAGTGTGTTTGGAGACAACTGAATTCATTCTTCTACGTGATACCTATCTAGGTGGAGCAATTCTCCAGGCTCATTCATCACCTTGGTAGCCCCCCAACCTCTTCACATGGGAGTGACCTAGCAGTGAGCACCTTGTGGCTGGGGCTGGTGTCTGTGCCATCTTTACATTCTTACAGGAAGTGTTTGTTGAATGAATAAGTAAGTGAACGGGAGTTCTTTATACTCTCCCTCCAGCTGCTTGAGATGAGACTTGTGAACACTCACTCTGTCTTTTCTACAATACTGTTGGAGGTAGGAGCAGCAGACCCAGCTAAGCCCCTGGTTCCAAAAAGATTTGTATGCTGGGTTTTCCTTTGGTGAAAATCATTATTTTCCTATTGATGGATTCAGAACTCTAGGCTGGAAGACATCAGAAACTTGAAGTTCAACTTTTTCACATTACAGATGAGGAAACAGAGTCCAAATGAGGAAAGTCCTTGATGAAGGACAACGCCCAAACTTGAATCCCAGTTTCTTGCTGGCTTCTAATTAGGTATGAAAGCCCTTTTCCCCATTCTGATTTCTTTGGCCTCCTGGCATGTGCCATCACACAGCTTTCCCCAAATCCTGCAACTTCCCGGATTGCTGTGGGTAGTAGCGGCACCTTCGCTTCTCTTTCTCTTCCACTTTGCATTGTTCTCTCTCTTTTTTTTTCCACTTAAGAAGTCTGGGGTGTAACACTCTGGAAACCTGAGGAAGCTGGACAGAGTCCTCTAGGTCTGTGGGCCACAGAGAATGGCAAGAAGATGCCACTGCACCTCCTCCTTGGAGGGAGGCCCAACCACCAGGAGAGGGAGACCCCGGCCAGTATGAAGTTGGATCCAAAGTACCTGGTAGGTGCTTTTTCAATCACAAACTTGGCAAAGTCCCAACTACGGACAGCTGACATGGTGGAGTCAGTCAACCGGCAGAGTCCCCCAGCTCATTACCAATCCGCGGGCTAATGATGGCCACATCATCATAATCATTATTGCCTTAGACAGGCGTGGATGACAAAAACACCCTGGGGACTCGTGCTTGAAATGAGCTGCTTCTTAGCCAACCCTGACTCTCCAGAGTGATGTTCTGCAGAATTAAAGGAACATGAAGCTGAAAAGGGCCTACGGAGAGCCTGGGTTCTGGCTTCCTGCCTTCCGATGGGACTAACCTTTACAGAATAGTTGCCAGAGAGGAAATTGAACCAAACTTACTTTTATATGTTATTCTTGTGATAGTATCTCTGTTGAGCATTCGATTAAGAAATGGGTTTGATGAATCAGAAACCTAGGGGGGAAAAGAAAGAATTAATGACCAGGCAGCACTCTCCCAAGATGAATGTTCCTTCCACCTGTCCCCTTGTTCACTCATACTTACTGAGCACCTGCCATGCACCAGACTCTGATGGCTGGAAATTCAGAGATCAAAGACACAGACCCTACTCTGTAGGAACCCCCCAGTCTAGAGAAGAAAGACAGGTGAATGAACAGGTAAAAAGTTCTCATACAGTGTGAGGAAGGCTAGGATAGAGTCCCAGGTGTGATGATATCTGGGAAATCTAGGGAGATAAGGCAGGAGTTGCATCTGGAAGGATGGGTGGAAGTTTGTAGAGTGTTCTGATGGTAGAGTGTGGAAAAGGAGGAAAGGGAAAATGTTCCATACAGAGGAACTTCATGCCCATGGACATGAGGGAGTGAGAATTGAACATGCTTATGCAAGTACCTCAGTGTAGCTGGAAAAATCAGAGATGCTCAGGGTATGGGGAAGGGTAGAGGGTGAGGCTAGAGAAGCAGGCTCGTATTAGGTTTTGAATGCCATGTTAAGTCATTTAAACTTTGTTTCTGTTTGTATTCTGTAGGAATGAGGAATTGTTAAAAAGTTGAGCAGGGATACAGAGTGACGTTAGGAAAGAGATATCTAAGTACAGAGTGAGGGAGAAAGAGTGTCCAGAATAGAGGTATCAGGAGATGGAAAAACAAAACAAAACAAAACAAAACACAACTCTAAGAAGTAATAATAGAACCCTGCTAATTATTACAGGAACCAAATATATCCTTAAGCCATTCGGTCAATCAATCTTCCCTCCATCCATCCACCCATTCGCCCAATAAATATTTACCAAGTGCCTATCATGAGCCATCATTGTACTAGATGTTCATGGGTGGGGTCCCCTTTCATGCTCATGCCTTTATAGATCCAAATTCCCCCTTTGGGAGAGGAAGCTAAGCTGTCGGGGGCTTACAGCCCGGGAACCACCATGGATGAGATTGTGATGTGGTCCTGCACAACTGCATCCACTGTTTCCTTGACGCCTTTCACTCAGCCTTTTCTGAGTCCCACTGTTCTTCCTCCTGCCTTGCTCAGCTCAGCTCAGCATAGCTCAGCTCTGCAATTTACGCCTCAGCTGCTAATCGAATGTTGTGACACATCAACATTTTAAATCTGATTTATTCTGAAGGTTGAAAAAATTGCAGCAGATGATTATTATTATTAGATAAGCAACAGGTAATTTTAGTTTGGAGAAGCACAGATTGTTTACTTTCCCTCCATCTGCCTCTCTTTTCCCACAGTTTCCTGGGTGTGTTGTGGTGAGACACACGCGGAGGGAAGCTTGGTGAGTGACAGTGCTCAGAGGAGGGAAAGGTCCCCTCCCCCCACAATGGATGAGAAAGTCCCAAACACTGTCTCTCCCTGGAAACTTCAGTGCCAAATTCAGCTTCTACTGTGACATACTCTTTAGCATATAAAAGAGAGCCCTGGAGCCTCCTGTTACTGCTGATGCATTCCACAAAAGAAGGAGGGCCAACAATACCTGGCGGCAGGTAAGGAAGCTGTCATGTCCCTTAATTGATGAGTGCCTTGGGCCCTTGGGACCTGGTGAGTCCGGGGAGCACCAATGTTGACACCAGCCCCTTTGAGCTGATTCAAAATAATTGAAAAATTTCCAAAGTGCACACAGATGATTTGTGGGCACTAGTGTGTTGGCTGTGTGGGCGAAAGGATAAAATATGTACTTGGTATAAGTGAGCTTAAGTGGGAAGTTAATGGTGTGTGATTGAGCAGCAATTATAGCCAAATCTCAGTTCCCTGTGGTCACGGGAAGGATGGGGGATTATGGAGGACAGATAAATAAAACCCACAGATAAACAAGTCTCTTCTTTTGAGCAGAGTGACATCTCTAGGGCTAAACTATCTAGATGTGGGGCTTCTCGTCTCCTGTTCCTGCCTAGCAAGGAGCTGGGAAGGGGAAGCAGGGAGGTCAGAAGGAAGGGAGGGTGCCTACTAGACACTACCCATCCTTAGAGACCAATAGCTCATTTCATTTTATTTCTGTGTGTGTGTGTGTGTGTGTGTGTGTGTGTGTGTGTGTGTGTATTAGATTGAGTACAGGGGCACTCTACCTCTGTGCTACATCCCCATCCCTTTTTAGTTTTTATTTTGAAACAGGGTCTTGCTAAGTAGATAAGGGTCTCCCTAAGTTTCTGAGACTGGCCTGTGATCCTCCTGTCTCAGCCTCCCAAGTACTAGGATTACAGCTGCACACCACCACAACCAGCTAGTGCATTTCATTTCTGGGTACCAGTGCCTAGTAGCAGGCTGGCCTGTATCCCACATCTCATCCAAGTTTTGAGATAAGTGAGCGACAAGTCACAGCTTGTGGAGTTGGTTATCTGGGAATTGATTACATGGAGCAAAGAAGGAAATTCCTGTGGCTTATTTTGAGATGGAGCCAGAGGTTTCACATTTGTTCAGGGAGGGAATGGGAGCACCTCTAGGGGCCAAACTAGCTGAGAGGATGCAGGAGCTAGTGCCATCCCTTCACCGACCTCAAGCTCTGGGGCATGGGTTACTCCTAACAATGTGCATGGAAGCAATCAGGACCAAGCCCTACATTAGTGGTGATCTCAGAAGAGCGGGCGTTTCTGCAAAACCTATGAAACAAGCCAGTAGTTTGCTGTTGAGAAGACCGGCTCCCAGGGCCTATCAATCACTCTGTCAGCTGTAATGTGCCTGTGTTTCCACGATGACATTTACTAACTCAGGAGCTTTGAGCAAAAGAAGGCAAAGGCAGGAGCCCAGACACCCTGTAAGGGGAGGTAGGCTCCTGGACACACATGACAATATAAGATACATCTGTAAGCTTTATAACAGTGAGTGCGGCCTGAGCCGGAAGCATCAACTGGTTTTCAATGTCCTAACTAGGGCTGGAGTAGGGATACAGGAATCTGCTCTGTGCTGTAGGCGGCAGAGGAGAGTGAGGGGGATGTGATAAAATGTCCTTTTCTCTTTTCTTGCCCTTGTTGCTTTCCCCAGCTCTGTTGGGGAGGCACTTGATGGGAATAGTCATGAGTACCAAAGTCAGGCAAGACTTGGATTCCTTTCCTGGCTGGGCTAGGATGAGCTATGTGAATGTGTGTGAATATCAAAAGGTTCTTGGCTCCATTTTCCCCATTGGTAAGATGTGGACACAAATGCCTAACCCATAGTTCATTATTAGGGTTAAATGATAAAATAGATGTAAAATGAATAGCACAGTACCTGGTATCAGAAATCTGCTATTTCTTTTTTCCAGGGACTGTGCTAGGACTGGTTTCTTTGAGATGTCATGTCAGGTGCCAAGAAGGCAGAAAAGGCTAAAAATATGCTTCCCTGGCCAAATGCCCCGCCTCCTTTTGCTAATAACAAACTAGAGGAGTTTGGGGTTAGTGGCCAGGGTCAACAACGTGTCACGGATGCCCTTGGTCAGCGTATAGCCGTATAGCTCTGTCCTGTCCTGACATGGATGAGGGCCAGGAGGAGGCATGGAGGAGACTTGGAGTCTTGGAGGATGACTAGGCAGGGCGCAGTGCCTCTTGCACAGGATCATGCCTTTGGGGAGGGAGTGGAGCCCCAGGGGTGCACTAGGTGCCTGTTCTTCTGAGCAATGATGATGTCACTGAGAGCCACCACGCCCTGGAGATGAATGCTGGGTTTCTTTCTTTTTTTTGTCTGTTTCAAGAAGAGGTCTTGCCATTTTGCCCAGGCTGGCCTTGAACTTGACCTCTTCCCATCTCAGCCTCCCTTGCAGCTGGGATTGCAGGTGTGGCTACTGTACCCAGCTGAATGCTGGGATTCTATTGATTATCAGATTCCGAGAAAGTGGTTGGGCCACCTTCTCTAACCATCTGGCCAACCCTTCCCCAGGGGCCAGCACAGTGACTGCTGACTTTTGGAACTGCCACATACTGCTTGTTTAATATATACATTCTAATTGGAGAGGAAATTTCTTTTATTCCTTTGACAATTTTTAGATATCTGCTTCATTCTACATCTGGGAAAACACAAAAGGTAATTAAAAATAAACTAGAAGTTAAAAACAAACTAGAAGTTGCTGGGTTGGAGTTTTTATGCTGCTCTTATTGCCTGTAGGGAGATGTGGCGCTGCCCTAGAGTGTTGAGAAGTCAGCGTGGGGGACTTCGCCTTACTCTCCCTGCCTTGCTTATGAGGCCGCCTGAGAGCGAGAGAGGAAGAGGAAGAGGGTCCTCAGAGCAGGTGTGGGAAGCTGGGGGAGCAGGTGTGGGAGTGCAGGCTCACAGGGGAGGGACTTCTCAAATTTCCCTGTTTCCCAAGGGGAGCCAGTGATGGACAGGTCTTCAGTCCTACGGGGGTATCAGTGTGCAAATCTCTCCCCTTCTGCTATTACATCCTCCTAATTCCACTGCATCAGGGGAGTCCTGAAACCTGTCCCTGGACCTGGCATCCTTTTTCTCTCCAGGACAGAAGCTCCTAAACTTCAGGCCTTGCTGCTCTGAAACGGAGCCTGTTTTTTTTTTTTTTTTTTTCCTATGCATCTTGCTCCAGGGGAGTGCATTTTTCCTGAATCTTATAAATATGAAAGTCATGAGACCCTTCAGCATTTCTTAGGCATAGCCATTCATCGACATTACCCCCTTTGAATTCTATCTCCAACGGAGACCGTAGGCTGAAATTCTGACTGGGGTGGGGAACGGCAAGAAGAGAAGAATGAAGGAATGTGAGACACTTACTTTTATAAATATAGAAACTACCACCAATCCGTTTGGACTCTTCGCAGCCTCTGTGACATTTGTGTATAACTCGTGATTATAGTGGATGAGCTGCACCTGGCAGGAGGGAAAAACAAGAATAAGAACACAGTACAGCATTCTAAGGGGGAGACACAGTATTTGCCCTACGCAGAGTGGACTGTACAGTATATGGAAGAACACTGGAAAGATGGGCCTTTCACTAAAGGCATTTCAGAGGCCTAGGTAGGCACGTGTCTGTGTACAATGCATGCACACACATAGATGCGTATTTGCACATGTCTTCTGGTAACAAGCATGCTTTTAGTAAACTCAGTTCCCATCTGGTCCTGGCTCCCTCCTAGGACACTTCCCCTAAAGTGTGTGTAAAGTGAATTTTCCTTGTTAGGAATGGAATAGCCCTGCAGGGCGTAGTGCTCTCCTGGCTGCCCCAGCAGCTGCTGCTGGCAGTGGGTAAATCTTCATGGCAGCCTTGGGGCAAGCAGGGAGCAGTTAGGTACCGAGCCAGTCCCGTGGCTCTCAGAAGAGACGGGCCAGTCTGTAGAACGAGGTGGTTCTGGTGGAGAGAGGGGTGACCGCTTAGCTTCCGATGCACCGGTCTGCACAGGTCATCTGGTTGTGCAGGACTTTGCCTCCTCCTTCACAGAGGACCAGCAACCTGCCTGTTTAGCCCTCGTGCAACAGGCAGTGTGGGGCACAAAAGAAGCCCTGGACCGTGGCTCCAGTGAATTAGGTTTTCCCTCTGTTACTTAATTCTTTAAAAACTTGTTTTTTTAAGTGCCCAGAACAGCCTAGATCAAACTAATGCAACACAGCACATGTTCAAACGAATGCAGCACTGATTTTTAGCCACATGACACATTACCCCACATCACTGAGACTCAGTTGCTTCCTCTGAAAATTGGGTATTATTCTCTCTCTTGGAATTTATCCAGGGCCGTGGTTTTAAAATAGACTTTTTTTTTTTTTGCCAGGTGTGGTGGCCCATGCCTGTAATCTCACTTCTTGGGAGGGACGATCACAGGTCGGAACC
This sequence comes from Graphiurus murinus, assembly GCA_004027655.1. NCBI lineage: Eukaryota > Metazoa > Chordata > Mammalia > Rodentia > Gliridae > Graphiurus > Graphiurus murinus. Next base: position 11,785 of record PVLC010013467.1, on the reverse strand, counting down.
CAGCCTCAGCAACTTAGTGAGGCCCTCAGCAATTTAGTGAGACCTTGTTTCAAAATAAAAAACTAAAATAGGGCTGGGGGCATAGCTCAGAGGTAAGATGCCCATGGTTTCAATCACTAGTCTCCCCTTCAATGCCCACACACAAGATTTTTTTTTTAACAACAGGGAAGTATAATTTTTGTAAAATCTTAGAAAATGCAGAAGTAAGAAAGTGAATCTCCCCCATCTCTGTCTAATCACAGTCCAAGTGATATCTCCATTAAGTTTAGTGTATCCTTCCTTCTAGACCTTTTTTTGTGTTTATAAGTCACACACATGCACACACACAAATAGGGTTTAAAAAACAATAGAAAAGTAATTATTCATAATCATGATTCTGAACCTGATTTTTAAAAATGTGAGAATAGTTTGTGGCTAATATATGGAAAGATGTTCAGCATCATTATTAATCAGGGAAATGCAAATCAAAACTACACGGAAATTCCATCTAACTTCAGTTAGAATGGCAATCATCAAGAACACAAACAATAATAAATGCTGGTGAGGATGTGGGGAAATAGAAACTCTTCTACACCATCAGTGGGATTGCAAGTTAGTACAACCAATATGGAGATGAGTATGGAGGTTCCTCAAAAGATAAGGCATGAAGCCACCATATGACTCAGCAATACCATTCTTCAGAATCTTTCCAAAAGAATTAAAGTTAGAATACCTTAGTGATTCATGCACACCCATGTTTATAGCAGCACAATTCACAACAGCCAAATTATGGAACCAACATAAGTGTCCATCGTAAGATGAATAGATAAAGACAATGTGGTATATACACACATGGACTTTTACTTAGATGTAAAGAAGAGAAAAATAATGGAATGTTCAGGAAAACGGAAAGCACTAGAGAATATTATGGTAAGTGAGATCAGCCGGTCTCAAAAAGTCAAGGGTCCTGTGTTTTCTCTCCTTATGTGGAAGCTAGAGAGAAAATAGGACTTCAGTTAAATGAGGAGAGAAACCAGTAGAATAGTGGGAAGGGATCAGGGAAGGCAAATAAAAAGGGGGAACAACGAGGCTCAAGGAAGGGAACAGTTCAAAGAACACTGTGTCCATACGTGAAGGTATCACTACCAATCTCCATAACATGTATGGGGAGGGAGAACGGGGGGGCAGGTGGGACACAGAGAGAAATATAGCAAGGGATGTGTGCATGGATGAATATGTCACTTTGAATCTCATTATGAGATTACAAGGCACCAGTCAATTATAATTTCAAGGCACCAGTCAAAACAGAAAAAAGAATACTCTGTGGCTATCTTTTTAAATCAGTGCATATAGATCTGCCTGCCTTCCTAATAGCTAGAGCATTCTCTGCTGTGTGTGCCTGTGACATACTTAACCATCCTCTCACTGGCTTCCAGGTTGTTTCTACCGTTTTGTGTCTCTTATGAACAGTGTCACGGCGAATGTATTATATCTCTTTCTGTAATGGTGTGAGCACTTTCCACAGACCGATTTGAGGATCTACTAAGGTAGCGCATGTAAAAGTGATTTTAGGCTTTGACAGTATAAAAGAGTATTCACCATTGCCAATATTCTGTGCTGCATGAAGAAAGGAATGAGGTTTTAGAAGTCGAGGAAGGCGACGATCAAGAGAGGTGCTTTTCCTTGAACTTTGGGGAAACCATCTCTAACACAGTGGTTTGCAATCTTTGCTGTGCATCCAGATCACCTGGGTGCCTTGAAAGTCCATGGATCCCTGCCAGCTCCCTCCAAGTCTGACCTTATTGATTTTGGGTGGGAACCAGGCACAGATATTTGCTAAAAGCTCTTTGGTTAGAGGATAGCTGGAGTTGAGAACCAGTGGGGCTTTAACGAGTATCAATAGCCCACCTGTGCCTTCTCACATGGACGGTACCTCGCATCCAAGTGTGTCCCGAACGTCCCAAGTCAGAGGAGTGTCTCACGCAGGAAGCATGCGTTATTGCTGCTCTTGAGATATCCAAGAGCTTATTGCTTTTTTTACTTCTTGTAAGCTTTGCCAGGGGTGATGTGTCACTCCGCAGCTGCCCTGCTGTCCAAAGGGCGACCACAGGCAGAAGCAGGTGAACGCTCTGCCTGTGTGGGGCCTGTGTTTGTCCATCCCCTGCCCTTGGCCCCCCACACAACTGGGACATTTTGCAGGTGGAGAGGGGTTGCCCTGTGGAAGAGCCGGGAGCTGTGGGGTTCTCTCACACTTGACACACCTGCTTTCCAGCCCTGAGTGAGCTTTTTAATGAGAATGAGATACATGCTGCCGTCTGCTAGGATCTTCCCACCAGTATCCCAGCCAGCGCCTTAAGAAATGCCTTGAAATTGCAGCATGCCCTGAACACTAGAGCAGGGGAGAAAGAGGTAAAAGGGAGGGAGTCTTTTCTCCAACTTGCAAGCTGGAAGAAGGCAGAGAGAAGTCTCCTGGGCTGTGGCTGCCCCATGGGGAAGGGGATTCTGTGGAGGGCTGGCTGGAGGCTTTGAGGAAGGGGCTGATGAGCGCAGGGGTGAGCTGTGCTCTACTTCAAGCTCCTGTTAACACACTGGGGATTTTGATTTGATGTCTTGCCTCCTCTTTCTTCCAAGGTGAGTTTCCTAGAATTCCAATATTATGAGCTTTGGTTTCTACTAGCAGTTAGTTGATGGATGCCTGTCTGTTCGGATGAACTGTATGAAGTTGCCTATTTGGTCCGCGGAAATGGTGATTTTGTCGGAAGTGGTGGTGCATGCCTATAATCTCAGAATTTGGGAGGCTGAGAAAGGAGGATCACAGGTTTGAGGACAGCCTTAGGAATTTAGCGAGATTCTCAGCAACCTAGTGAGACCCTGTTTCAAAACAAAACAAAACAAAAATATATAGAAAGAGCCAAGGGTGTAGCTTGGAAGTAGGATGCCCCTGGGTTTAATCCCCAGTAAACCCCTACCACCTCCCTAAAACAGAAATGGCAATTTTATAAAGCTAATTATGTTCTTAAAATGAAACTATTGTGAATACAGCATTTCCCCATCCCTCCATCCAGATGTTAGGAAGAAGACATAGTACTTTGCTGCTCAATGTGTGGTCTAGGGACCAGCAACAGCCACAGCCAGGGCTTCTGGAATCCTCTTAGGAATGTGGAGTCTGGAGCTCAGACCACTTGAGCCAGCATTCCTAATCCAACAGATTCCCAGGGGTTGGACTGCACGTGCAAGTTTGAAAAGCTAGAATTTAACAGATACCGTTTGCCATTAGCTTTGCCCTATTTTGCCTGACCGTCTACTCCTTCTCTGTCTCAGTGTGGCTGGCTTAAGGGGCACACGCCTGACTTATGTTGGAAGATAGGCTGGGTCCGGATCCTGGGAAGCCTGGTGTGTGAGGTGTGCAAGGGCTTCCAGCAGGGGAGTGAGATGACCCACGTGGGCTGTCAGCAGGCAGGAGGCTGCAGGGAGGGAGACTAGAGGTGAGGCAGGTGTCATTTCGGGTGGTGGCCCTTAAGGCAGAGATGTGCTCTGTAGAACTTTGAGTTTACAGCATGTATAGATGTGTGACTGAGACGCACCAAGAGAGTCCCTAGGCCACAGAACCTGCATGAGCACCAGACAACCTCACAAGGCAGCTTGGCAGCGGCTGAGCTTCTTGTTCCCACCCATCAGGACACAATTTGGGCATCAAAGGGATGAGGTAAAGATACCCTGGGGCCTGTACTAGTCCATCACTGACAGCAAGGATTTCCATGAGACAGCACTGCCTCCCTCCACCTGCCTCCCAGGTCTCTGTCAGTGGCAACTTCAGTTCTGGAAGTGGTTGCTTTTCTGTGTCTCCAGCCAGGTACAGAGGTGAGGATCCAAGGCTCCCTATCCGCTTGCAGCATGCATGGCCTTGGGTGGGCCCAGGGGAAAGGGTTTGGCGGTTCATCCTGCTGTGGACTGGGGCTTGGGATGCGGCAATGTGCAAGTTGTATCCTGCTAGGGACAGCGTGTTAGATTGGCAGGTGGGTGGTGATCTCTGTGGACTCCTCTTACCACTTACAGATAGCACTTTAAATCCAAACCCTAAAAAAATCATAATTTTGAATAACTTAGATGGACCCCAAACTGTAGTTAAGCTGAACCTCAACTTTGTGGCTTAGTGTGATTACAGGATCAGACATGAAATAGGTGACCAGCATGTGCTTGTTCAACCTTCTTTCACTGGTACTGGAGATGGAACCTAGGGGCATTCTACCTCTGAGCTACACCCCTAGTCCTTTTTAATTATTTTTATTTTGAAACAGGGTCTCACTAAGTTACTGGGGCTTATCTCAAACTTGTGATCTTCCTGTCTCAACCTCCCAAGTACTGGGATTACAAGGGTGTGCCACCACTCCTAGCAGTTGTTCTGCCTTCTGAGCAACTGTGAGAGGCAACTAAGATGACAGAATGAAACTGCCTACAAGAACAAACTCTTTGAGGGCTAATGAATACATGCACCAAGTTTGGCTGTCGATTGAAGAGACGCCTCAAGAGCCTCTGCTAGCCTAGGTGGAATCACCATCTTAAAAGAGTCAAACCAGGATTCTGGAAATTATGTTGTCATCTTGACTATTTATTAACTGTAGCTGGCTGTCCTCCTAGAGTTTTCTAGAAATGTAAGACTGAGAAATGGCAGTTCTAGAGGAAGAAATGAGATATTGTTGGCCTTTTTATGCTGTACACATATAGCAGGTGCTATGATCCAGTGTGTTCTCTGTATCTAAGTGAACTGATGCGGGCTAAGGATGTCGCTCAGTGGTAGAGCGCTCGCCTAGCGCACACAAGGCCCTGGGTTCCATCCTCAGTACTGCAGAAGAAAATAGAAAAGATAAGTGACCTGATGTATGCAGGTGTGGCATGAGCCTGAACCTTGTGTTCGCATTCTAGAAATACTCTATTGCCTCCATCCTTCACAGGGGCCCACAATTAATTGATCCACAAATCCTTTGAGGGCCAACCATGTGCTGAGCCCAGTTAGAATAAGACTAATAGAATCCTTGCCCTCCTAGAGATAGTTTCAGATAGGGGAGGATATTTTGAAGGAAACAAAAGATTTGGGCTTGCTCACATAGTGAAAGATAACAGTGGAGAGAACAGGGCGCATGTGTGTGGAAGCGGAAGCACATCTGGTAGAGCAGCTAGCAGAGGCCTCCCCGGGCAGGTGACACCTGAGCTGAGCTCTGATGGTAAAGAAGGGCCAGGCATGGAAAGATTGGAGGCAGGTACATCACTCACACAGAGCACAGTCGTACAAAGAGCCTGAGGTAGGGACAAGCAGCGAGATTGGCTGGGGGAGGACAAAGGTGGCTCAAGGTGGAACAGCTCACACAGGACTTAGTATACCATGCAGAGGAATTTTGATTTTATTTCAAGTGTAATGAGAAGTCACTAATGTTAAGGAAGAAATCGATTGATTTGATGTGTGTTTTTGAATGATCACCTAACTGGGTGTGGTGGTACACACCTGCTCTAATCCCAGTTCTTGGGAGGCTGAGACAGGAGGATTGTAGGTTCAAGACCAGCTTCAGCAACTTAGTAAGACCCTCAACAACTTTGTGCGACTCTGTTTCAAAATAAAAACCAAAAAGGGTTGAGGGTATAATTTGGTGATAGAATGTTCCTAGATTCAATCTCCAATAACAAAAAGCAACAACAACAAAAAATGATCTCTCTGGCATCTGAGAAGGGCATAGTGGAGGCAGAGGAGGCCTTGCATACTATTCTTCACCTAACAGGTCAGCTCTGGCCTCTAGCTTATGAAGTCTAGAACACCTTCCATGGACCACTGACATTGAATATCAAGCCCTTCTCTGTTCCCATGGCGTTGTCATGTAGGAGGCTGGTAAAACATTATTTTTGATTGTTCATGTGAGGGTATTTCTGTAAGAGATTAGCATTCGCATCAGTAGAATGAGCAAAGAAGACCCATCTTTGCTAATATGGGCAGATATCATCTAATCTCTTAAGAGTCTAAAAAGACAGAGGAAGAAAGAATTCATTCTTCTTCAGCTGGGACATCCATCTTTTCATGCCCTTGGATATCACAGCTCTTGATTCTTGGGCCTTCAGACTTTGGCTATAGGATTTACATCAGCAAACACTCCCTGATTTCCATGGTCTGAGGCCTTTGGTGTTGGACTGAGAATCATGCTCTCCGTGCCCCTGGTTCTCCAGCTTCTAAGTGGCATATTGTGAAACTTCTCTGCCTCCACAATGTTGTGAGCCAATTCCCATAATAAACCTTCTCTTATGTGTCTCTGAATATATCCTATTGATTCTATTTCTCTGGAGAATCATGACCACTCAAAGTTTAAAATAATTTACTACCAAAATGGCACAAGTACTGGGTGATCAGAACAGATGGAAACCACAGACAACTGGTACAGTCACATGGAAGCTGAATATCATTGTCAAAGTTAGTCACTATCCCCACTCATCGATGATCAGCACCAACATTTGTTGGGCAATTCTTGGTGTCAGAGATGATGCCAGCAGGAACAACATCTCATTTACTTCTCCAAAAAAAAAAAAAAAAAAATACCATGATTTATCTCCATTTGAGTCATGGGGACACTTGGCATCTGAGAGACTTCTTTGTTCAAGGAATATCTAGAGCTGGGCCTGTGACCAGTTCCCATGATTACACAGCTCACATTGAGAACCATGTTATTTTGAAACTATTTGCTCTGTGTCTGCCTCTACTTTTGAGTAAACATCTGAAGGGCATGGATATTACTCATTATCATGATATTTGGCTTAGAGGAGAGATTGGAAAGTATTTACAGAATGAATACCAATTCTATATCTCATAGCATCTGAGTCCTGGAAGGGGCCTTAGAGAGAAACCAAGGCCAACCCAGTTCTTTTAAAAATGAAGAGACTGAGGATCAGAGAGAGGCAACATCTTGCCCATGATGATGTGGTCATTCATCCATCTGTTCATCTGCACGCATTTATCAGGCAACTACTAACTACTACGAGGAAGAGTGGTACGAAGAGAAGTTGGATAGGAAGGCAGGAACTGACCATGGGGAGCCTGGCAAGCCAAGACTGGGGGTCTGGATTCCATTCTAAGGGGAATGGAGGGAAGCATTCACGCCTCAGAGTTGTCCTAGGACCACAAGCAAAGCTACTCCTATGCCCCATGATTGACACGAGAAGACTGAAAACTGCTGTCCTTTGGTGACAAGTAACTCAGCATTCACACTAATAGACAGATATTCATCTTGGCTGACCCAGCCGACCTGCAGCAAGAGAGCATCCAAGTCCACAGCGAGCTGTCCTTGTCTTTGGTTCAGCTGGGTGGGGCCTCCGTTGCTCAGCAATGCTTCTGCTGTGCAGGGTTGATGTCCCTCACAAGTGGGTATTGGTTCTGCGCATTCACCCTTCTACATTCAGGAGGGCACCCAGCTAGGTTCTCAGGCCCGATGAGCACCCCTTAGTTCACCTTTCTCGATGTGATGTCCCATTAGCAGAAGCCTCTTAGTAAACTTGAAAGAGCTGCCTTATAATGGAAGACTGAAGCCAGGCGTGGTGGCACACACTTGTAATCCCAGCATTTGGGAGGCTGAGACCGAAGGATCCAGGTTTGTGGCCAGCCTCAGCTGCTTAGTGAGGCCCTCCGCAACTTAGTGAGACCCTGTTTCAAAATAAAGAATAAAAAATAGGGCTGGGGGTATAGCTCAGAGGTAGAATGCCCCTGGGTTCCATCCTCAGTACTAAAAAAAAAAAAAAAAAAAAAATGGAAGACTGCATGTGACATTCAACATGACCTCCCTTTTGTTGAACACCTCCCACTACTTGGAAGACAGAGACCCAAGTCTGAGCATGGTCCTCATGCAGCCCTGGACTTTTCCAACCATCTCTCCTTGTTTTATGTGCCTCTGGACACTGCCACTTTCTTTGAGTCTCCCTCACACACAGTGCGTCCTCCTTTTGTGGAGCCTGAGCACATTCTTTTCCTTCTGCTTACAATACCTTTCCTTCCTTCTATGCACTACTCCTCTGGATCTCAGCTTGAGGGCCATCTACAGAGAGAGATCCCCATTACCCATTCTCAAGGTCCTCTGTACTTTCCCCTCTTGCAACACATCTCAGTTTATTTCTGCATTTATTGAGTGATTGGTTAGTGCCCACTTTATTTGCTAGACTTTAAGCTTCATCCAGGCAAGGACTGTATCTGACACTCCAATACCCAGCACTGTACTTAGCACATATTAGTAGCAAAGTGGAAATAACTGTTAAATGAATGGAGGAAGCAATGCAGACTGCGATCCTACAATAAAACGTGATATCCTGAGAGATAGGGAGAGCAAGGTGCTGGGATGAACTGATACGGAACAGTCTGAAGTCATACAGGGAACCTCTCGTGGGGACCCAGACACTCAATATCACATGGGACTACGTGATGAATAAACCCTGGGCAACCCAGCCTCTATCTATATATAAAGATAATAGCGCTACCTACTTCATTGAACCATGGTAATAGTTCTATGAGACAGGAGCTGTGTATCAAGCATGTAGTAAGCACTCCATAATTACTGATTATTGTTATCATTACCCTATACTTATTATATGGACAATAGATAATAGAGACTTCAGCGCTTGTAGAAATTGGGGTCAGGTATCCGCAGCCCTCTCTTTGAGACCTTGACATTGTGTCTGTCCACCCAAGAAAACATGGGGTCAGTGTTACCTACTGGGGACTCTAGGACTGGATGAGGTGAAAGCTTTTAAGAAGAATGTACCCTAAGCCAGGTGTGGTGCTACAGGCCTGTAATCCCAGTACTTGGGAGGCTGAGATTAGAGGATCACAGGCTTGAGGACAGCCTCAACAGGTAGTGAGACTCTCATCAACCTAGCAAGACACTGTTTCAAAATAAAAATAAAATAGGGTTGGGGTGTAGCTCAGAGGTAGAATGGCCCTGGGTTCAGTCCCCAGTACTACACATACACACACACACACACACACACACACACACACACACCATCCCTGGTGGCCTAGACTGTAATTCAAAGGTCAGCAAAGAGCCATTAAATAGCTTCATCCTTGGGGGCTGTATAGTTTCTGTCATAACTGCTCAACTCTCCTTTTGTGGCATGGAACAGCCAGAGAGGAAATATAAAAGAGTGGGTGTGGCTGGGTTCCAATAAAAGTTTATTTACAAAAAGACCCTGTGGGCTGGACTTGGTTTGTGGCTGTAGTTTGCAAGACTCCTGCTAGATTAAGCTTGAGAGATGAATAGAGAGCTCCCAGGGTGTGCATTTCCTAGTCAGTGTTCTTATTGATAGAAGGTAAATGCCTGCTGAGAGAGCCCAAGCATTAGCCTCTCCCTTCCCTTTAAACCATAATGATTCCTATTGTCACATTTCTAAAGTCCTTTAAACTTTCCAAGGGTTTAATTCCAGCCAATATTTAGGTCCCAAGTGCCTACTCAGACTCCCAGAGCCCAGAGATAAATGCTATATATTTCTTTTTTTTTTGAGGAGCCCACCCACTACTTGTTCTTGAAATAGACAAAGGATGAAACGAAGGCATAGAAAGGTTAAGCAACTATTTTGAGGTCACAAAGCGGAACAGTAACAGGGTCCATTTCACTTTTCCCCAAGAGAGTAAAGAGAAAAAGGAAGGTGTGCAGTATTTGAGGGGAGATCCCATTTAAGCAGCTTTTGTTGGAACAACAATTATAAGCTAGAACTTATTTATAGAAAGTCATTAACAAGTTTGTCTTTATGTGTAAGAGCGCACACAGTCTGCAGAGAAGAACAGTTTGAAATTTACCAACCACCACATTCTCACCCAAAGCTTTGGCAATTATCACCGGTCTGCCTGGTGATGATGATTCCCTGCCTTTTAAGGCATGGAATAAGATTTTAGCTAAAAAGAAAAAGAACTGCCCAGAATTTCATTGACTGAAAACCCTCAATGTGACCCAGCCATCACAGGGACCTAGCGAGGCCAGTGTGGCGTGTATCCCTCCCCTGGAAGAGAACGGAACTTTGATTTTCAAGTGTTGTGCTTTTCACCGAGTTGCTCTGTGGTTCTCACAATGAAAGGTGATATGTTTGTGCACCAGATGATGCTGGAAAATCAAAGCTTTGTTGAGCATAGTGGCACTTGCCTGTAGTACTTGGGAAGCTGAGACAGGAGGATCACAGGTTCAAGACCAGCCTCAACAACTTAGCAAGACCTTCAGCAACCTGTTTAAAAATAATTAAAATAAAAAAGGCTAGGGGTATAGCTAGAAGGTAGAATGCCTCTGGGTTCAATCCCCAACTTTGAGCCTATTTAGGTATCTTTTCTGACTGTTTGAGTAACCTCTGGTTAGTTACTTAACCTGTGCCTTAGTTTGTTCATTTATAATAGGAGAATGCACCTGAGGATTGATATATTTGTCAGTGCATCAATGACAAAAAAAATAATCAACTACACAGTCTTCTAGGCACTGGGTGGGGTATAAGCATCCAGGATGTTCCCTGGTACTTTATTTTATTTTTTTCCTGAGACATTCTGAAATAGCTGCCTCTAAAAGTGAGACTGTCCCTAAAGCATCTGCACCCCTTCTGCTTGTCATTAATGAAGCCACTGAAAGCCAAAGCAGGATGCTCCTCCTGTAATGAGGTCCAGATCCTTCTAGAGGTGACTTCTAGACAGAGGCTGCTATTGTTCAGGATTTAGAGACAAGTTCTGCAGGGCCTTTTGGAGCCTCAGCTGACTTTGGTTAATGCTCTTCCCTGTCATCCTGCAAACCCAGACTGCTCATACTCCCCTTTCTCTGCACCCTCCTGTTTCTATCCTATACTCCCACGACAGCACAGGCATGGAGGAAGACAGCTCACTGGCTCTGCAGTCGAACATCCTGGGGTCAGGTCCTGGGTTATTTAGTCTCTCTGAGCCTCTATTTCTTCCCATGCAGTGCTGTGATTATAACATCACCATGCAAAGAATGGTTGTGCTGATGAAATGAGCTAAGACATGGAAATGAGCTCAAGTGTAAGAAAGAGATAAAGCAGGCTTCAAATGCAGTGTCTGGCACAAAGTAAGCGCTCATTAAATGGGAGTTGTGGTGATGATTATTAGAAACGTCTGGCTGCTGGGGCTCAGATAAGGGAAATGAGAGGTCCAGAGTGATGAAGCGATTCATATGTTCCGTAGACAATGACAGAGTCAGGCTATGAACATGTTCAGACTGTATTTCTTTTCTTTCTTTTTTTTTGTGATATTGGGGATGGGACCCAGGGACACCCTGCTTCTGAGCTATACCCCAGCCCTATTTTATTCTTCTATTTTGAAATAGGGATTCATTAAGTTGTGGAAGGCATCACTAAGTTGTTGAGGCTGGCCAGGAGCCTGCGATTCTCCTATCTCAGCCTCCCAGATACTGGGATTACAGGTGTGTGCCACCACATACAGCTTGATTGTATTTCTTGAGGACAGAGTCCATAGATTATTCATTTTGGTAACTCACTTTATCTTATTGTCATCTGACTGCCAAAAAGATCTTGCCAGTCTCTTTATGTGGTTTGTACCATGAAAATAATAGATGTGCTAAACATTGTCTCTGTGCTTTGCCTTTCTTCAGATCCATTGCCTTTCTTCCATTTATGTGGAAAAGACTGTCCCTGTAAGAAAACCACTCTACTGGCTTGTCCAGGTAACTTCTGTCAGATAGTTATTGAATAGGTAATTCCAGAGCCCACACACATACTATGAACAAAGGTTCACTTTGTTTTAATTTTTGTAGAGGTGTAATGTTATATACTTCCTTTG
>PVLC010013466.1:0-41635 GCA_004027655.1 Graphiurus murinus | reverse complement strand
GTGTGTGTGTATGTGTGTGTGTTTGTGTGTGTGTAAGTGTGTGTGTTTGTGTGTGAGTGTGTATGTGTGTGAAAGTGTGTGTGAGTGTGTGTGTGTGTGTGAGTGTGTGTAAGTGTATGTGTGTGTGTGTAAGTGTGTGTGTGTGTGTGTGTGTCCTTAGGTTGGGGAGGGGCTAAGATCTCGCTGACCTCTGAGTTCCTTGCTGAGGGGAATCAAAAGTGATCACCAGTCTCCAGTGAGATTAATCAGGACGTGTATTGGGGGGAAAGAAAAAGGGTCCCTCTTTCCCAGACCCTTCCCTCTCCTCCACCTTAGAAGTGGGTGTTCCTTGGGGATCTACCCTGTGGGCACTTCTCTTTCTGGATAGGCTTCTCCCCTCCCATGTCTTTCATGAGCAGATGATACCTAAATCTCTCCCTCATCCACTCTAGATCTCTCCATATCCACCGGCCACCAGGCAGCTCCACCAGGCTAGCCCTCGACACCTAGAGCCTCCCATGGCCCGGACCAAGCTCACTGTCTTGCCCCCAAGCGTCATCCTTCTTGTAGGCTCCTAGCTCAGGCTCTCTTGTCACCAGGCACCCAGTTCTCCAACTGGAACCCTAGCCCCATCCCTCCACGTGTCCACCTTTGATTCTGGCTCTAAATACTGCTCAAGCTTGTGCCCCTGGCCCCACCCTCGCTGTGACCAGCTTGGCTCTGTCTGCAGCCTGCTGGATTACAGGCTCAGGCTCCAATCCAGGATCCTGGGTCAGTCTGAGTTCTAGAGGATATTACACTTCACCCCGGGGAGTAGCCGGAGTCCCTGGGACCCACTGCGGAGCTGCTTGGCACCTCAGATTCTTTCCCTGCAAAATGAAGATAATCATGTCTACCTCCTGGGGTTGCTATGAGGGTTACATGAAGTAAGGCACGTGGGGTGATTTACAATGCCTGGTATGTAGCAAATGCTAAATTAGTACTCATTATATTAATTTGTTATTGTTATAGAAATGAAAATGATGATTAGTTGAGTTATCAAAACAGTCTCCCATCAGGCCTCCCTGCCCCCAGCCTCACCCTCTTCTCATCTATTGTCCACCCTGGAGAAGCACCTGAGGTCTGGGCAGGTGGAGTATCCTGCTCAAGCCAGTGAGTGGCAGAGCAGACTTCAAGCCCAGGCCTAAGTGGCTCTGGAGCCCTTGGTCTCAGCTACCAAGACACCTCTGCCTGTTTGCAAGTAGGAAAAATGAATGGATTTGGAATCACTGGACAGTGAAGAAGGAATGAAGTCAATTGAGGGAAAATACAAGAGGGCGTCCAGGGTGCTCCAGCTTTTCCACAAGGACAGGATTTCAGGGTGGCAATCTTGTTGCAGGGGTGGGAGGGTGAGGGAATGTGTACTGAAGCTGGGTTGACGAGGAAGCAGAGTTTTGGTGGGGATGCTGGTGGAGAAAATGTGTTAGGGGGGCTGCAGTCCTCCCAAAACCTCCTGGGGCCTGCAGAGTGGGGAGCTCCTGGAGGGATTGCAGGTGTGTGCCAGACGGCCCTGGCAGCAGAACAGTAGGGACCGGGGCAGGATGGCTAGTTAGGGGCTTTTACTGGGAGTGGTTCTTATCTTTGGCTATAACACTCATGCCTGGGGAGAAAACTACCTAAAGCTGTGACATGCAGAACTCCGATGGGCTTGGAGCTGGCATGCGGTGCGGGTGTGGTAGGAAAGGTGGGGGGTGCTCAGGTGGGCAGCCAGGTAGCCTCAGGGCTCAGCCTCTGTGTCTCCTTCTGAAAGGGAGTCTGTAGGAGTCAAGGTCACGGGCAGGAGGAAGCCACCTGGTGGCATTTTGGACTGGGGTGCGGCGCCCTACTAACTGGATCCTCGGGTTAGCTCTGGGCCATGCTGCTGGCCAGTCCTCTGCCCCTCAGAGAATGGAAGCCTTTTCGGTGAGCAGTCCAGTGTCCAGGCACTCTCCTTCCAGCCCAAGCCCACCCTCCTTGTCCATCCTTCACCCAACCAGCCTGGCTGCTCAGGTGTGGGACAGAACTGTGACTGGCAAGGAGAAGCCCACCTCATTCCTGTCCCAACAGCACATCCAAGGAGAAGCTGGTGGGCAGGCTGTGCTGCAGTGGGGTGCGGAGGGCACTGCACCTCCTGCCTGACCTCTCTGAGAGGGGTTTCCTTGAAATGGGGGGAGGGCTGGGAAGGGGTCTTGGGGACCCTGAGAGCCCTGGAGGGAGGAGGCCAGACTCCAGCTTGTCTAATTCAGCCCATGTGAAAACGAAGAGTGCTCCTTTTAAAAATCAACAGTCTTGCAATTTCTGGGATTTGTGGGATTTGTGCAGTTTGGGCGGAGGGCGGGAGAAGCAGGTTTTAACAGCAAGCCGCCGACAACGTGAGGGCAAATTCACTTAGAGCCACCCAGCCGCATCCCCCGCCCTTCCCGTCGGTGCTTTACCGTCCACAAAAGCTCTGGGTTCTCTGTCGTGCCTTTCTTTTTTCTTCCTGGATCCCAACTGTCAAGCCTTCAAGAAAATGCACTTCAGTCCTTTGTCACTGAGTGTAATTTGATAAACTGAGCAGAAACACACTGCTCTCCCCATCCTTTCAAAAACTGTTACTGCCAGAGAAAGAGGATGAGGGAAAGAGATCTGAGGTCTTTGAATGGACGTTTAAGCACGAGCGCACGCGCGGGCACACACACACACACACACACACACACACACACAACTGTCTCACACACATACCAGGACATAGAGTTGCCTAGGGTGGGAGGAGGTTGAATCCCAGATTCTTGTGCGTGGGGGCCCGGCCCTGGGGTCCTGGGATGGATGCCCTCCCAGCTCCTAGCGACTCCCCTAGTTGCAGGCCCTTTTCGCAAGCGCCCAGTGGGCGGTGCCAGGGCAGGTTTCAGGCTATAAAGGGCTCTTGGCTCCCTGGGCCTGAGGGAACGCCATCGCTGCGGCAGTGTCCCTGCCAGCCACAGCCAGCTTGGGGCACTGCCGGTGTCTCTTCGCCACCCGGCAGGCTACTCTTTTCCAGGCAGTGCTGATTTGGACACAGCCGTCAGCTGCGTTCCTCGTCCCTTCCATAGGCAAGTCCCTTTCGGGTTGCTTTGGGTGGGGTTGGTGTACAGCGGGAGGAGAAGGGCTGGGTATGGAGGCTTTGGCGGGGGCAGACGGGGGTATTTCCCCTTCTTGAAAAAAATTCCTTCTGTGACGAGTGTCTGAAGCTGAGATTTCTGAGATGAGGTATGGAGGGAGGCTTGCTCTATATTCTGGCAAAGGAAAGTTCTTTCACCAGGATCGCCCTGTCCTAAGAAGGCTACAGAGGGGTGGGTGAGGGGCTGTCCCCTTGCCGGTCTGCACTGAGGGGTCAGGAATGAGGAGCCAGGTCATGCCTGCATCTGGCTCTGCCAGGTAGAGCTGCTCGGACCAGGGTTGTTATCTATAAAACAAAACTTAAAAAAAAAAAATCTGAAGATACCTGGGTGTGAGGTGGAAGTAAGTCTCACTAAGAGACAAAGAAATAGAAGAAAACCCTTAAGAAATAAATACACAGACTCCAGAATCCAGCTTTGGATTTAGTAGCATTGCAAAGGGCAGAATGGTATCTCCAGAGACAGCGGTGGGCAGGGTGGAGTTATGGCAGGCGGTGGTGGGGAAGGGGTCAGTAAATTCTCTAAACAGCCTCTGAAGCTGAGCCCCTGAAGCTGCAAGAGGTAGGGGACAGGGAGGAATTTAACTCCTGCAGGCTGGAGAAAGGCAGACTCTGCAGCACTGTGGTGATCCCAAGCCGGGCTGGGGAAGTGTGCCGCTGCACCCCTCCCAGCCCCCGCCCGCCTGGACAGCAGGGGCCCAGCCCTCTCCCCATAGCCAAGGCATAGCCCGAGTGTCCTCCAAACTGTCCTTGAGGATTGGGCACTGGAGGACTACCGGTGGCCCCGTGGTGTCTGTTCTGGAGGAAGGGCTCGGCGTGGAAGAAGGATAGGCAAGCAGGCCTGGGATGAGTGTCTGGGGCCATGAGCTGCTTGGAGGAGCCATTTCTGTTCTGGCTGTGGAGAAGGGTCCGGGCAGGACCTGCTGGCCTAGGACTCTTGCAAGCAATGGGCCCTGCCACTGTCAGGCAGGGGACCGAGGGGCCTTAGAATGGAATGGGACCAGCCTGAGGCCCTGGGGAAGGTGCGGAGGAGCTGAGGGCCGAGTTGTCCAAGGGCTCCTCGGTGCCACGGAAGCAGGGCTGGGCTAAGAGCAGACAGAACTCTGAGGCAGAATCTGAGCTTTGTTCCCCAGCACAGGCTGCCTTCAGCTGGGTTGTAGACCCTACGCAAAGGCTGTCAGCCCCTGTGTACCCAGCCTGGTCTCTTTGCTTTCTGAACACACAGGGACCACCCCCTACCTTGATCCTGGGTCCTCTCTCCTCTTTCTGTTTGGCTCTGGCTGGAGGAATGAGAAGTAGTTTTAGGAAAAGAAAATGAATAAGCATCAATTGAAAAAAATGCAGGGCCCAAACTATGCAGAATCGAGTGTAAAGTTGTCAGCTCCCTCCGTGGTCTGCTTTAGTCTCACAAGCATGGGCATTAAACAAAGGCAGAACTGCCTGCCGTATGGGGCAGAGTCTCCAGCTCATGGGTATGTGTTCTGTTTGGTGGGAGAAGGAATAGCCCAAAACAAAGGGGATGCAGAATGCAGAATGCAGAAGTGGGACTTGTCCCCAGTTTTTCCATCAGTACAAGAAGTAAAACGAAAATCTGATATCTAAGAACAGTGTTACCTTGCAGTGGTGTGTGCAGATGAAATCACATAAAAGCCGTGGAAGAGATTCTTTGGGTATAGGACTGCACTCATGAAAGGAACTTGGAAGGGGTGATGTCTTCGTTCCTTTAGGCATAGAAGGTCTAGGACAGATGCCCCCCCCCCCCCCGGGCAGCTTTATGCCACAGCGAGGAGCAGGGCTCTAGTGCACGGGTGCTTTCTGAACCCAGGAGGACTGTGCCTTCCACATTGTCTGCATATTCCAAGAGCTCCCGAGGCCTGTTCTCCATATTCTCGCAGCTCCTTCTGGTAAGGATTGCAAATTTTGTCCAGACTTGAAGCGACACCCCTGACTGATCTCCCAATCTGCTCTAACTTACTGCAAAGTGCTCAAAGGGCCCCAGAGACCTGTGAGGCCAAGGCTTAACAGCACTGCAGCAGAAGCTGAAGCCCTGGGGTGCACCTTGGGCAATGAAAAGGGTTGTGGGGCGGGAGTGCCAAGGGGTTTCTGTGTTGTTAGCCACAGCTAGCCTGGGGGAGAGAAGATTGTTTGCCAGAGAACCTGCAGATCATTCTAAGGACAAAGTGAGAGAAATATTTGCACCTAGAGTCTATTCCTGCTCCCAGAGCCTCACAGGTTGAGCTGGACCTCAGCTTTGGGACAGTCCACAAGGGTCTAGCCACACTTGGTGGCCAAAGGTGGGCCTGGGTGATGCATGTTAGTACTGGGATTCAGTCTGGAGTCTGGACAGGGTCAATCTATGACCAGGTCAGTCAGGACTAGGCTCAGGGACCTGCATTAGGACAAGGTTAGATAAGAATGAAGTCCAGATCAGGGCTCAGGCTGGGGCCACGTCAGAAGTCTACCTGAGGCTGATGAGAAACGATCCTCTGGCAGGATCTGACCAGCAGAGCTGGTGGCTGGCCTTCTGCCCTGGCCACCCTCTTCACAAGCCTGCTTGGAGGTCCCAGCATTCCTCTTCCCCGAAGCCTCCAGAAAGTCTTGTAGAACTAGAGCACCATGACTTTCCGTCCCTTTTCCCTAAGTACTCTCTGAGACTTGAGCAGAGTGGCGGTTCCAATTAGGAAACCCAGCAACTATGTCTGCGAGACTGTGAGTCCCTGTGGGCATTCCTCAGGACGGCAGCTGGCAGCTGGGCAATAAGAAAGACTCACTTCCTTCCCCATGCCCCCTCCCAATCCCCATGCCACACCTGAATCGGAAGAGAGGTCAGACAGTGGAAGATGAGTGAGCACAAAAGCCATCTCCATCTCCGAGGGGTAAGGGAGTTGGGGCAAAGGAACAGAGCATGTGGAGACATCTGGGGCTCTCATCCTGGCAGAGGGGAGGCCTCCTGTGCTCCTGGGTTGGAGGCGGGGAGGCAGGTGCTACATGACTCTGTGTGCTCGGTGTGTCCTGTGCATCTATGTGCATCTCCGTTGAGCAGTGTTCATGTCCATTCCTCCGGGGAGGGAGGTCCCTGTGAATGGGTTCACCAGCATCCTCTGACCCATTCCACCACCTCTGGCTAGTGCTGGGAATCTGGTTAGATTCTTAGGACTCTTTTCAAGGGAGCAGCACTTCAACAACCTCCCCAGCTCCATTTTACCCCAGCTTCATCCTCTGTGGGGATATGGGATAGTGCTGGCTTCTGCTCCTTGGTTGCCCAGTCTTGATTTGGCAGCCACCCCCAACCTCCCGGTGAAGGGCACTCCTCAGCTATCTCGGGGGCCACAGTGGGGTCCTGACAGGGACTTCGTGAGTGCCTTTGCCCCAAGAAGCCTGCGGGTGGGGGGAGCAGGGCACTGATTCTGGAACAGGCCTTTGGGGGCTGATCTTACTAGGAAAGGCAAGCTCCGACAGGGGAACGAGAATTGCTTCTCCTAGATCTGTAGTACTGAAACAGTCCACCAGGTGGGGTTCCAGGGCAGAGAGTGAGAGCCGAGATGACCCAGCAGTAGCAGCAAAAGCCCAGCGTGGAGATCACTGCTGGCTGCAACAACCGCTGAAGCCGCTCGCTCAGCGAGGGACAAGACTTAGGCGCGCATCCTGTGCGCTCCCGTACATTCTCTTCTAGCTAACTCTAAAGCAGAACCCAAACCGGCTGCAGGAGAGATGTTAAAAGGGGAGTCTAGTTTCGTTTACAAGCACACCACCCTAAAGGTGGGATGTCTAGTCTTGCTCAGGGAGTTCCAAAGTGAACGACAGAGACTCGGGGGCCAGGAAAACAGGACGCACTGGAGAGGGAGAGCTAGGCGCTGGCTCGACAGATGCCGGGGTTGGTGTGTATAGCTCCATTACAGGTTCTCAAGAGGAGAGGCCAGATGACAGACAGATGCATGGATGCGCAGACACACATACAGCTCCAGAGAGAACACAAACCTGCAGACACCGCCTCGCTCCACTGGCGTCCGGCGGACGCAGGGCGGACACACTCGGGCGCACACACAGGTGCGGCCCCGGGCCACACGCACAACTCACACAGGCACGCGCGCCGGCCCTCTGCGGCCGGAGCGGAGAAGGTGGCCGCGCTCGCTCAGAGTGTTTATTTACTTATTTGTATCAATGAACGTTTGTATCCGACTCCTCCCGCCTCCCGGTGCCAGGACCGAAGTAGTCGTCCCTGGCGCGGGACAGTCACCGGGATCAGCATTGGGTTTCCTCTGATGCTCCTGGGGAGCCTACAAAATGTGCGTGGGGGAGGCAGGGGATGTCTCGGAGGTGTCGGAGAGGAGGGAATGCAGCGGCAGCATCCCGGGACGCACACGCGGACAGGGGAACTCCGGGTCCTGCAGGGTAAGGTGTACTCGGAGAGAAGGGGGACCTGGGCATCTGAGGTTTGGGCATGCAGGGATGGTGACCCAGGCGAGCGAGATTGGGAGTAGCAAATGAGGGGGCCCCAGGATGTAGGAGCCCGCGGGGTCCCGCGGGATGTGAGCCTGGGATCCTAGACACAGGTTCAAGGGCTTCTGGCGCCCGGCGGTCGAAGGGGTAGTCCCGCCACGACCTCGGTTGCGGGCACCACGGCGCACGCGGGGCTGCCCGAAGCAGGAGGAGGGGGCCGGGACCCGGGAGGGGGAAAGGAGGGGGGAAGTAGCCTAGCAGCCAAGCGGGCACTAGGCGAGTGCGTACCGAGTGTGAGTGTGTGTGTGTGTGTGTGTGTGCGCCTGTGCGCGCGCGTGAGTCTCATCTCGTCCGTCTGTAGGTGCCGGGCTCGGCGAAACGCGAGGGAGAAGGAAGAGGAGGCGAGAGGTGAACTGAGTTTGATCCTGCGGCGGCTACAAGTGGGTCCCCGGCGGGCGGCGGGCGGCGGGCGGCGGGGCGGGGCGGGAGGCCGGCGAGCGCTCACACGCTCCGGCCGCGGGCCCGGCCTCTCACCACGCCTCCGGCTTTGTGAGCGCGCGCGAGGGTGGGGGGTGCTGGCTGGGCGCCCACGGCGCAGCCTCCCGCCTCTATATAAACACACGCATCGTCTCGCTTTGGCTTCAAATTCACATTGAGAGACGCTTTTAAAACCACCAGCCCTGAAATCCTGCTTTCTGCCTCTCCTCCCCTCTTTCATTCCTTTTGCCTCCCTTTCTTTTCCCTCCTTCCTTCCTTCCTTCTCCCAGCAGCGGGCAACTCCAGAGCCGAGAGACTGCGTCCCGGACGGACTGCCTTTTCTTAATTGATACAATAGCCCAGCTCGGGTTTTCCACCTCCTCCCCCAACCCCACCCCGCCTCACCCCTCCCGCCCGCCGCCGCCCCAGCGCCCGCTCGGGGCTGTCTCCGGCTGCGTCCCGTCCCGGCCGCGGCCCGCCGGCTCCGCACCCCGCGCTCCCGCCGCCGCGCCCGCCTCGCCGCTTCGCCCGCCTCGGGGTGCCGCGGCGGCTCCGGGGCTCCAGCCTCGCCGCTCGCCTCCGCTGGGGAGCCTTCTCCCTCGCCCCCAAAGTTTTCTGGGTTCGTTAGAATTTTTTGAATTCAGAATTTTCCCCTTTTTTTCCTAGAAATTTGGGGGGAAATACTTTTAACCAAGTCGACTACACTTTTCCTCCGCTAGCTCTGTTCCCCCCTTTATTCCTTTTTTTTTTTTTTTTTCTTTTCCCAAGCAGGGGAAGGGGTTTACGAGAGAGGCTCCTGCTGGACAAAGTTTTCCAAAGTTTTCCGAGTGTGATGGTTGCGGGGCCAGCAAATCCACCAGCCTGACTCGCGGCTTCACCTCATCGCCCTTGAGCCGCCCCTAAGCCCGCTGTAAAGGAACAAACAAACAAACAAACAAACAAAGTTGCACCCCGAGTCGTCTGGTGTCTCCTCTCGCTCTCTTCTTTTAGGCATTTTTTTCCCCTCTCCCTCTCTCCGCTCCCTTTGCAGCCTTCAGCTCCTTTCCCGCGGCCCCTTTCTCCTTCCCGGTTTCGGCCGGAGGTGCCGGGACCCCCGGCCGCAGCCTCCCCTCCCCCGCCGCTCCGGTCCAGCCCTCCCCTCCCCCGCCGCGGCGGGCACAGCCAATCCCCCGAGCGGCCGCCAACATGCTCTTTGAGGGCTTGGAGCTGGTGTCGGCGCTGGCCACCCTCGCCGCGTGCCTGGTGTCCGTGACGCTGCTACTGGCCGTGTCGCAGCAGCTGTGGCAGTTGCGCTGGGCTGCTACCCGCGACAAGAGCTGCAAGCTGCCCATCCCCAAGGGCTCCATGGGCTTCCCGCTCATCGGAGAGACCGGCCACTGGCTGCTACAGGTAAGGGCGCGCTGGCTCGGCTGCTCTCCGGGGTCCGCGAGCGGCGAGCGCGAGGCTGACCGAGCCGCGGGCGGGCCGAGGGGCGCCTGGAGCTCGCAGGCACCGGTCCCCGCCCCGCCCCTTCCCTTCTCGCAGCCTGCGCGGCTCGGGTTTTCCCTGCCCGCCTGCGGCGTGGCTCGGAAACCGGCGGCGCCCGGTGCGCGGGTTCAGAGGACGGGCGAGAGGAGTTGGCGAGCCGGACGCGACTCCCTCCCAAGGACCCGCTTGCCTGGGTGGCGGCGACCGAGCAGGGATGCGCGGAAAGCCCTGGGGGCTCCTGGCGCGGCGCGCGTCCGCAGGGGCGTCGGGTCCCGAGCCGCTTTTGCCTCCTCGCAGCGCTCCGGAACCCAGGCGCCTTCAGCGTCCGGGGTTTTAACGGTGCCGCCCAGAGCCCAACACCGAGTCCTGAGCGGAGGAGGGGGCTAATAGCCGGGTTTGCCCCTTGAAGACCAGGGCTGTATTCCTGCGCGTAGCCCGCGGCGCCAGGTACCCGCTGCCCTGGTCCGCGGTCCTCGCAAGTTTGTGTGTTTTGTGGTGGGAGAGGAAGAAGCTAGCCCAAGGAAAACGGGACACCAGAGAGTCCAGGGCTCCCGGCTTTCGGGGAAAAGGGTCTATTTGCTTATTGGGTGGGGTCAGTTTAACCGGAGAAAGAATCTGCTATTCGGGAGGGGTGTGTGTGTGTGTGTGTGTGTGTGTGTGTGTGAGAGAGAGAGAGAGAGAGAGAGAGAGAGAGAGAGAGAGAGAGAGAATGTATGAGAAAGAGGATGAATGTTTGCTGTAAGATGCCGCACAATTGCACGCTGCTGGTGATAATAGGGTGGGTAGCAGCGTCTGGGACCAGACCCAGGTAGGTAACGGGGAGATTAACCTGGAGTTAACCTCCTCAAATGCTAGACAATCGCTTTTGCAACTTGATACACGCCAGGTTTTTTCCTTGCCCCCCCGGGGGAGGGTTGACAACCGCAGGAGGTGTGTTTGAGTAGACGCGGGTACTTGTCTGTCCATTGGGTGCTCATGGGCGTTAGGGGAAGCCTGGATAGCCTGCAACAGCCCTGGCCCGGGAGAGGTGAAGCGAAAGAAAGGTGAGCGCGGGGACCTGCGGGCTTAGAGGTGTGAAAGCTTGGCTTGACTTGAACAGACGCGTGCAACCCTCGCGCGCGCGCACGCGCACTCACACTCACGCCCGCCACGCCACGCCCTGGGCCCAGTGACAGCGGGGGGCGGGAGGGGGCCTGGAGGTTCCTCTACCCTGTGGTCTTTCCTCGTCTCAAAGTTGGTCCGGATCCTTCTGGAGGTGTAGGACCCGCGGGGTGGGGTTCACTTCAACCAATGGCACTATCCCCCCTCGAGAAATCCCCGTAGCCTCCCCCCTTGCCACCACACTTGAAAGGTTAACTGCGGCGGTGGTCCAGGCTTTTGGCCGCAATGTTAGAAAATAAAATAACTCACATGGGCAAGGTCTCCAGCCAGGTTAGAACCAATCTGCGGAATCCGCGGTCGGTTACCGCCCCCCCTCATCCCGTTTCCTGACCTTTTCCTGTCCCCCTTCCATGCCCCTTTGACCTTTTTTTCCGAATCCCACTCGGGCTCCTGTGGGTCCACGTCCAGTTCACAGGGAAGCTGGGGATGGGGCGACCTGCGCTTCTCCATCCGTGCGCCCCCGGGTCCGCGATCCCGCGGGGTGGGGGGGATATGGGGGTGAGTGTGGAGTGCTGAAGGAGTTAATGGGAGCCCTCTGAATCCCAGCGTTTTTTCGGAGTCATTTATCAGATTTTACGGGGGGACCTCCAAGGGCTCTCCCTTTCCACCGAGCTTCATCTAAACAGAGCCCAGGGCTAAAAATACAACATTTTTGTATAAATTGGACTCGCGGCCTCAGCGGCCGCCCCTATGAAAGTCCTCTTTGTGAAGACCGTGGAAACGGCGGACAAATAACTCTTTATTAATGCCACAAAAAACGCACTTTAATTATAGTTAGGCAGATCAGAGGCGGGGGGTTGGGGGGGGAGGCGGCGGCGACCTCGGAAAATTCACAACCCAACTTTTGTGTCGAAAGAAAAGAAAAACAGAGGACACGAAGGGGAGAGGAGAGGAGAGTCAGACGGAGCGAGGGAGACAGTACATCAGACGGAGGAAGGGAACCCCACTCCTCACCCCCCCCCCCGTCTAACCCCACCTTCGCCTTGATATTTCTTAAAGGCGTAGTGCCGTCTACGAAGGCTTCGCGGTGGTGGTGGTGGGGGGGGGCGGTCCTCGACCCTCCAGCCTGGAAGCGGGATGGCGTCCCCAGTGGCCCGGCCCCCCTCCTGGCGACTCCCGAGCTCCCGGCTCGCTCCCTGTCGCGCGCTGGGGCCGGAGACGCATGTGGAAAAGTGATTAGGAATCCAGGTTCTGCAGAGTCACTTTTCGCTGTGCTGGGGTGTGTACACATCTAACTGGAGAAGAGTTTTCGGTGAAAGAAAAGAAAATGAGGAAAGAGGACTAGCCCGGGAAAGAGGGATCAGAATTGTCCTTTTTGGGGAGCAGGGGCCGGGAGGTTTTGAGTTCCAGGCCGGAGGCGCGCGGAGGGGGAAGACTGGACAGGTGGCGCCCCTCCCCTTTTCACCGGGTCCTGCCCTGGCAGGAGAAGGGTTAATCTGGGCTGGGGTGGCGGGCGCCGACGTCAAAGGTGAACGAGACGCCCCTGCCCCCGCCCCTGTGAGGTCCCCGAGGTTTCCGGTACCCGCGCTCGGCGGGCTTCGCCAGCTCCTCGGAGCGCTGGGCCCGGGCCGGGGCCTCGCGATCCTCGGCTCGCGTCTCAGCCGCCGCCGCCGCCGCCGGGGATCCGGTTACCTGCGCGGGTCGCCCCGCCCGGTCCCACCCCGCCCCGCGGGAAGCGCCTTCCTCCGCGCTCCGGTTCCAAACTCCAGGGCGGCGACGAAAGTCAGCCTCAGTTATTTCCAAGAGCAAAATGCATTAGGAAAATCGCCGCTCTCGGCCCATAACCCCACCCAGCAGAGTCAGAGCGAGCCGGCTCTCGGAGGGCCGCGGGGTCCCTGCGCGGGCCACACCGGAGAACAGCGGAAACTCCAACCCCCATCTCTAGTGACTGCCTCCGGGCACCGACCGCTCACCGCTATAAATAATCTTTGGCCTGCGGCCACCCCGCGGGTTCTCGCCAGCCCGTGGCCTAAAGCCTGGAAATATTTATTCCGAGAGGCTCCCGAGCTGGGGGGGGGGGGGAGGTTGAGGAGCTGGAGGCAGAGGCTTTAGGTTCAGGTCCAGTCGTCCGGGATACCTTTTCCCTCCCTAAAGTCATTACTAAAAAACAGCCTCCCGGGGGTTTTATTTATTATCCTCTAGGCCCTACTTCCCAGTTCTTGTACACGCTATGAAAAATAAAACCTGCGTGCACGTCTGTGGGTGTGTGTTGGGGGAGGGGCAGGGGACTGGTGCCCGGGGTGGGGTCCGCGCCCCTGCCTCCCAGGCCCTCGGAACCCTGAGAGAGGTCTCTGGTGTGGCTCTCGCAGGGTTCTGGCTTCCAGTCGTCGCGGAGGGAGAAGTATGGCAACGTGTTCAAGACACACTTGCTGGGGCGCCCGCTGATCCGGGTGACCGGCGCCGAGAACGTGCGCAAGATCCTGATGGGGGAGCACCACCTCGTGAGCACCGAGTGGCCGCGCAGCACGCGCATGCTGCTGGGCCCCAACACGGTGGCCAACTCCATCGGCGACATCCACCGCAACAAGCGCAAGGTAAGACCTCTGGCCCTTTTCTTCTGCACCCCTCCCAAGCCTGGGGAACCTCCCCACTCGAATTTGCTCTCTCCTTTGCGCACGGTGCTGGGGACCCCGCAGTACTCGGCCGGGACAGCTTCCAGGATTGACATAGGTCACTAGGCCCAACCCAGGCTTGGTTGCGGGTGATTTGGGCACAGCCAGGACATGCAGAGTCGAGTGTACAACGCCGGTCCAGGCCGTGCTCCACAGAACTGGAAAAAGAAGGGGGCAGGAGGGACTGTTGGTCTGCACTCCCTTTTCTCCACTTTGCCCCGGGGAATATCAAGAACTGGTCATTCGACAATCACACCTAGCCTTCCAGCCCCGTGCTGCTTTGAAGACGACACAGTGTGCAGGAGGAGCTGGGGGCACCTTGTAGGCTAGGGTCGGTGTGCCTTGCCAGAGAGAGAGTGAGGGCGAACTTGGGGCTCCGGTGAGCACCGGCTGGGCAGTGGGGGAAGGGCGAGGGGGGAGCAAGGGAGACCCGGGCCCAGGATCAAAGTGCACCCACCGCCCTCAAAGAGGAAGAGAAAGTGAGTGTTTATCCTGTGGATTTCCCGAGCGACTGGAAGAGGCGCGGAGGAGGCGAGCCAGCGCGCACGCAGCAAGCCTCCCCGCCCCCTCCCAGCGCTGCGCCGCCGCAGCTGCCGCCGCCGCCGGGGCTCAGAGCGCGGGCGGCACGTGCTGTTTGAACTGCAGTAACCCGAAAGCTGAGCCGGCGGGCGGGCGGGCGGGGCGTCGGGCTGCGGGCTTGAAGCCGCCAGAAGGGAGGCTGCACGGCTCCCCTACTCCCGTTTTTTCCATTGGGTCAGAGGACTCACCCAGGTTTGGAACCCAAAGGGAAGGAAGAGGCGTCCACGCGTCTCCGGGAGGAGAAATGGGGGGCGGGGAGGGGACAGCCTTCTTCACCAGGAGTCTGTGTGCGAGGTGGTCTTCGTGAATGTGGGCAGCTGCGCTGTACTCGCCGATGCATCCCACGGCATTTGATGTTCTCTGAACCGCCCGTGAAGGTAATTCTCCGTGGCAGACAAAAGAAGGAAAAATCAAACAGCAGAGTCTGGAGACTGGCGTGCAGGTCCCCACGAGTCCCCTGATAAAGCATGTATTTTAGGATCTGGAAGGGAGCTCCCAAAGGCATCTCTCCCATCTGCCTCACTTAGAGCTGGAAGCAGTTAACTGCAGCTTGGGGACGAGTGGGGGAGGTGTTCGGGGGGGGGGGAGGGTCGGAGAGGGGGAGGGGCCATAGGCTTAGGAATGAGGGCTTTTCAAAAGTGTTGGACAGTGATTTTTTTTTTTTTTTCTCCCTGAGTCTCTGGGACTCCACTGAAGACCCGTTCCAGAGAGTGAGGAGAGAGGCGAGGCTCAGGAACCGTGCTCCAAAGATATGGCTGCTTCCTGATTTCCTCCTCCTTCCTTCTGGCTTTGATGCAGAGGAGGCACTGAGACTTAGACTGAATGATATTTGAACCAGTTCAGTCAGCAAAGGCAGGGCATAGCAGTCAACACCAAGTCCTACTCAGTCCCTTCCTATGGAAGCTGGGGTGGGGGCAGGGGTGCTGGGAGGCCACTAGAGGCTTGGCCAAGACCAGAGTTCGAGATTGGGGTGCAGCAGCCTTTGGGGTGAGGCTATTGCCTTGGAATCTCACTCACTTTCTGCCTGACTTGGCCTTGAGCCTCCAGGTGCCTGGGGTGGGGGAGCTGCCTGGCAAGGGCCAAGGTTTTGGCCTGCATTGGCCACTGGGAGGCAAGCAGACAGCAAGGAACAGTGCCAGAGGAATACCTGGAGCAGGAAGAGAGGCAGGGTCAGGGCTAGAGGGGGGGCCAGAAACTAAGGACCACGGTGAGGGATTCCTGGTCTCTTCCTCTGAGCACCTGGTCTGCTAGATGTTGGGATGGAGAACCGCTAGAAGCAAGTTCCTCCAGACAGAGGCTTGAGAGCCACATGCAGGTGTACTAGTTGTGTGCTTGCTACGTGGCATGTGTGTGGGTTGTAGGAATAGTCGGGCAGACATAAGGATCCTTCCTCTAGAATCTCCCTGATTGATGATCCATGGGCCTAAGTTTCCTGGGGTTAGGTACAGAGAAGCAGGAGACTTGATCCTTACCCTCAACAAGGAGATCCCAGTAGGAGGGATGAGAAAATACCACTCAGAGGCCTTGTTTGTGAATAGCCATGTTGTCCTGGAGAGATTGGCCAGTCTCTCACGCTGCATATCCAGTCCCCACCATAGTCAGGGACCTGTCTGGAGAGGGAGCTGCTGGGCCAGGCCCCGGTCTGGTTAGGATGTACGTGCAGGAAGTGGGGCCCAGGTGCGCTGGGGCCCGGTTGGCAGGGAACTAGAAACGTCACTGTTTCCACTGGGGCTGGTGGCCCACTCCGTCTCTGGGAGGTCTGGCCAGATGTGCAGGGAGGGGGCTCCTCACTGCCATCACTGCATTCCAGGTGTTTGCCCTGGCTGCCCTGGTGGTCTAGGGCCAGCAGGGGTGGGTTGCCAGGGAGAGAAGTCCAGAAAGTCTTGCCCCATCTAACAGTGGCACCCACGAAAGCCAGGCCTGTGTCCAGCCCAGGCCTCAGACCCCTCCCCCCTCCTTTGCACCCCTTCCCCCAACCTGTCTCTGCTGGGGCCTTTAGGAGGCCAGAGTATTGCCCTAGAAGGGTAGAT
Organism: Graphiurus murinus; assembly: GCA_004027655.1. Classification (NCBI taxonomy): domain Eukaryota; kingdom Metazoa; phylum Chordata; class Mammalia; order Rodentia; family Gliridae; genus Graphiurus; species Graphiurus murinus. The sequence goes on along the minus strand of PVLC010013466.1, from coordinate 25,736 downwards.
GGAGTCTGTTTGGGAAGGTGGGGGTGAGAAGGTTTTCAGCAACATGGAGAACGAGTTGGGGGTAGTTCTGAATACCTTTGATGCTCAGCTGCACATGGCAGGATTGGGCATCTCCTCTTTTTCTTGGAGTCAGGGCTGGGCCTCTTCAACTGAGACTCACGGTATCAGTGCTCTCCAGACAGTGGGCGTGAGATATCCTTAGGAGACTCGGAAACCATCTCAGGGGTTGCACTGAGTCTGGGAGCCCCCCCGGGCTAGGGACACCCCAGGAATAGTCTTCTTGCCTCTTCTAGCCAGGCCTCTGCATACAAGGCTCTCTCTGTGCCTGAAGCTGAGGTGGGGGGCAGGCTTGGAGGTAGGGGGTCAAGAAGCTCTGCCTACCTGTCCCTGGCTGACCTGGCCTTTGAGTCCCATCCTGGAGTGAGGGTGAAGGTCAGACTCAGGGTCATTGCACTCTTCTCATAAACTCAGTCCTGGGGTTTATGTTGGGGTAGAGAGGCCGCAAAGCCAGAAGTGCCCATGGTTGCAGGGTTTGGGGGAGTGGACACCAGCCTCACACTTTAGGAGGTGTTTGCACCAATGCAGGATCTCTGGCTACTCATCCGTGTCCACAGGGCTCAGCTCAGGGCAGAAGCACCAGCTTGATTAGATGGGAAGGCAGGTGGCACCTCCAGGCAGCCCAGCTACTGGAAGCTCTGCCCCAGCCCCTGACATTGGCACAGGGCCTTTGTTCTGGCAGCCAAAGTCCTTCACCCCAGGACTGTGGAGGGGGCGGGTGGCAGGAGCGGATCTCTCTGAAGGTCAGTGTGGGGAGGAAGCTCAAGATCAGCCTCCAGGGTATCTGGGAGTGGTGCCTCCCTCTGCAGGCCCTCGTGCCAGTGGGCGGGTAGATGGACTGGTTGTGCCCCCCCTCCCCCCGTTTTCTTCCCTTTCCCTTTCCATGTCCTTCTCCCAGGGTGGAGAGGGGTCCAAGGCTGTGGGGCTGATTCATGTGTTTATTTACTGTCCCAGCCTTGGAAGACAACTGCAACCTTGATGGGGAGTGGGGAGGCTTGGCTGGGATCTGCTCAGGCCCTGAGCCCCCTGTGCCAGCTGTTTGTATCCAGCCTGGGTTCCCCAGGCCTAAAGCAAGAGACTCCAGGGGCCAGCGCAACCCAGAGTAATCAGAGTGACTGGCCTTCCCTGCGAATCAACTTGGGCCATAGCAGAGCATCCAGTTCAGGACTCAGAGGGCAGCTGGATGGGGTTTGGAGTGGTAAGAGGCAAGGGCCTCAGGGACCCTACTGGGTGTGGCCAGTCCTCAGCTTTCCAAGGGGGGGTTGCTGTGGCTAGGAGAGGGTAAAAAATAAAAACCTTGGCTGGGCAAGCTTTTCCAATTAGAGGGCTCAGCAGGTATTTGCAAGTGCCGCCTCCCCTCCCCCACCAAGTGCTTTGGTTGTGGAAGAGTTAGGGCAGTGGGCTAAGATGTCAGCGCTAGAGTCAAATAGGACTCTAGCCCATGGATCCAAGCAAGGGACACGCACATGGGCTGGGGAGAGGGTTTGTATGGGTCTGCCCCTCCAACCAGAGACCGGCTCAGGGTGAAGCCAAGGCCCAGTGGAAATGCAGATAGCGGGAGGGTGACGTCCTCTCTTGTCCCCCTCCTTACTTGAGTATAAAGCACACACCTTAGCGTCATCCCTGTGTGGACTGACGGGCTGCCTCTGCCTCAGCGGCTGCCTGCCGTCTGTTATTCTTTCCACGCCACAGGCCACGGCTCTGGTGGCTTGGCTTGGCCCGGTGACCTGCCGGGGGCCCCCACCCCTCCTGGGCAGCCACTTCCATTCCTCCCAGTCTGAGTCACTGGTCGGGCAGTGGGCTCTTTCTCTGGCTGCCCGTCCATTTGTCCATCCATCCACATTTTCCAGCAGACGAGGGGGAGATTATCTGGCCACCTGGGGCTGTGGGGGTTCACAGGGAGACCCTCTTCCCGGAGGGGTAAGGCGGCCTGGCGCAGAGGAAAAAACATTTATAGGCACAGTTGGAGGGAATTGAAGCCTTGGCTGGCCCCAGCGGTGCCCCCAGACCCTTGCTGTGGAATCAGCTCCCGTTGCAGAGGGAGGGAGCCAACCAGGGAGGTGGGCCCCTAAGCTTCCTGAGTTGTTGGGGACACTGATGAGGGTTGAGGGGCTATCCAAGGAGCCCATCCTTCTTCCTGTCCTTGCCCCTGGGGTACCCCTGGATGGGAGTTCCCAGGGGTTCTGGGACCCTCTGCCACTGCCCTCCCCTGGCACCAACCCTAGTACGTGGTCCATACCTGAGGCTCCCGCTGTAGGCCTGTGCCTGGGCCTGAGCTGGTTCTCAGTGACCTTTGTCCGGCAATTTTGGCTCATTTTTGGGAATTCCCAGGGAAGCCCCGGAGGGAAACAAAGCAGACCTGGCTCCTGTGACGACTGTGGTCAGGGCAGTTGATTCTGGGGGCGGGAACCCTTCCTCTTTTCACACTGAGCCACTCCTGGGCACCTTCCCAGGGTGCTCCAGTCCTGACCCCGGCAGGCGGCAGCCTCAGACCAGCCCGCCCTCTGGCCTGGCCGGCACCTCCGCCTCCGCCTGGCCTTTGTGGTGGGCGGTGGTTTCTGGACCGCCCTGGCTTTGGGAAGTGCCTGCGTTGTTAACCCTGGGCACAGACCCAGGGATGGAACCCTAGAGTCTTCCCAGGGCCTGGGAGGCCCCTGTGCCTGTGAACAGCTGGGCCAGGGGCAGGGGCATGCCCTTGGTGACCTCTGGGCAAAGTCGGCCCGGGCTGGAGAGCCTGCGTCTGCCTCTGCATGGCTTCTCCTTTGGGTAGTAGTTTCTCTACCTCAGGAGCGTTCTGAGGAGACCACGGGCCAGCTGGGTGGAAAGGGACCTTAAACATCCAGTTGGGCCCCTCATAACTGAGCTCTGGAGAGGCAGCAGCCTGCGGTGCTGTCATTCTCCAAGTCAGAGGTTGGTCTGGACAGGAGCCCTGCTGCTGCCTTCGGTTCTCTTTTCGGGGGCCCCAGCCTCAGGGCCAGGCAGGTCAGGGTGGCAGGAAGCTCCTGGCCTTGACCTGGGATCAAGTGTGGACCCCTCTGCCTTGTAGTCTTTTGCTCAGACCCAGGTCGGGCTCTGGGTCCTCTGTCTTCCTGGATCCCAGAGCCAGAGAAGGTGTGATTCAGCCGGCCATCGCTAGAGGGCGCAGAGACCGTAACCTGCTGGCCAGCAGGACTTGTCAGTGGTCCCGAATGGCCACTCCTCAGGGTGTGATTGGAGGCCCTAGGGGCTCCCCCTTTGGGAGGCCTCGGATGGCCCCTCCCAGGCCCTGGTAGCCCAGGTGGGTTGAGAGTGGGGGCCTGGCAGGCGCTCTCCAGGTGGCTTGAGCATTGCTGGGTTCGGGCGCTTGGAGGGAATTAGCATCCACTTGGCAAATGGATAGAGGTAGGAGGTGTTCAGGTGCTCTGTGGGTTTCAAGGAGTCCCAGAGGCTACCCGGTTCAACCTCACTGTTTTACAGATGAGGAAACGGAGGTTCAGGGGTGAGTTATTTGGCCATAGTCACATGATGAGTTGGCGGATGATCCCTGGTTAAAACTCAGGTCTCTGGGCATCCACTCCATCTTTCTCAGCGGCTTTGACTTTGGCTGGCCCTGGTGAATGTGGCCTCTGCCCTGCCCCCCCCCTGGCTCATCTCTGGGCCTAGGTCTTCTGCACGATGGGGACCCCGGCCATCCTCCTCCTCCTCCTACCTATCTGCTGGACGGCAGTGGACAGTGTGGCCTCCTGATCTCCTTCTGCCTCATTGCTAGCCTCCGCTTGGAGGCCTGGTCACAGCGAAGCCGTGTGTCTCCCGTCTTCTCCTGATGAGCCTGCTCAGCTTGTGCATCGCTTTCTGCTCCCCCATCACCTCTTACCTGCTTTGTAAGGGCCCTTAGTAGGACTGTGTTGGGACTTGGGGCCTTAGAACCCCTGATTAAGGGCTGAACCTGCAATCCCAAGGACATCAGGGCAGGGGGCCGAGGCACACAGCACTGCCTTTACCCCAAATCTCTGGGCCCCCTGGAAATTCCCTGGGACCCCCGAAACTGAGCAAGGCGTGAGTGGCCCGTGCAGACCGGAGCCGACCCAGGAGACCTCCTGTCTTCCTCCTTTTACCTTTCAGCTGTCCCTTTGTAGCAGGAGTGGCCCCAAACAGCGCAGGCCTCTCTGCCCCTCGCTGGCCTTCCCCCCGCCTCCCTCTGCCCACCGGGAATTTCGGAATGAAAGTGCTATTGTGCGAGCCTGGCTGGGCCACTGAAGGGCCAGCACTGTTATTTCTGCAAACCAGCCCTCCCATTAGCCATGCAGGGCCCAGGCCAGGAAAATGTTACCTTTTCCTCCTGGAGCTGACTGTAGGGGAAATTCTCACATTTACAGTTTGTGCGGTGGTTGTGTTTGGGGGGCAGGAGGGGCGGGTGGGCGCGCGTGTGTGGTTTGCACTGGACGGTGGGGCTCCTCCCTCTGCACTGGCCCTTCCCTCTCTGCCTCCCCCAGTGACCTTTCCCTTGGCTCCAGTGGGGCACCCCCTTTCTGTCCCCCCCCCCCCAGGAATGGAGGTTGTTGGTTATAAGTGAGACCCACAGGCTGTCAGTAAATAAACTAACGAGTGTCCTCCCTCTCCTGCATGCTGAGGGCAGCCGCATGAACAACATGTGCAGGGGGGTGGGGGCAGGGCTGCTGAACCAATCAGAGGACACAAGGCCGGGGAGGTGGAAACAGGCCTCCTTGACCACCTAACGTGGTTCTGGAAGATGCAGGGAGGTAAAAGGGCTTCTGTTTGTCTTTGTGATCTTTTTGGATGGAAAGCCATTGTCCGCATCTCCCCACCTTCAGACCCAGCCACGCAGAAGACATTTTACTAGCACCACTGTTAGTTACTAGACTCCCTAGGGTCTTTGCCCAGTGGTTGTTTCACATGGAGAAGAGTTTTGGTTCCCAGGAAGTCCTGCTTATGGTCTAGCCTTAGGTTTTTCTGCCTTCCCAGAAGTAGAGTACAGAGAGCCACTTACTGCCTTCCTCCCTCTTCCCTGTCCAGGTACCACTCCCCCCTCCCCGTTCCCCACTTCTGGCATTTCTTTGGCCGTGGGTCCTGGGACTTGGGGAGTGGGCCTCTGCAATGAGAAGGCAGCCTCCTTGCTCCAGCCCCACTCAACTCCTTGAGGGCAACCAGGCTGCACAGACCCCAAAGCTTTGCCATTACGGGGTGGAGAAAGGAGATGACCACTCAGGTCTTCCTGTGAGTTGTGCCACAGGTCCCTCCCACTTTGAGGACAAATACTTTGAGCTGAGTTTTAATCTTGTCCCTCTGTGCCTACCTGGCCCAGACACAAGGAGTAGGACAGGAGTTCCAAGTAAGGGACTCCACATGGGGGCTGTGTCTGGAGGCCTGGGAGCTTGGAGAGAGGGAAGGAGGACCATGGAGTGCTCCCTGGTTGCAGTCATGGGATCTGTGCCTTGCCCGGGCAGAGCAGGGGCCGTTCAGCTTAGGGGCCAAGCTTAGCCCTGCCTCTTCGCCCTCCAGGTCTTCTCCAAGATCTTCAGCCATGAGGCCCTGGAGAGCTACCTGCCCAAGATCCAGCTGGTGATCCAGGACACGCTGCGTGCCTGGAGCAGCCAGCCCGAGGCCATAAATGTGTACCAGGAGGCGCAGAAGCTCACCTTCCGCATGGCCATCCGGGTGCTGCTGGGCTTCAGCATCCCTGAGGAGGACCTCGGGCACCTCTTTGAGGTCTACCAGCAGTTCATGGAGAACGTCTTCTCCCTGCCTGTCGACTTGCCCTTCAGCGGCTACCGGCGGGTGAGCACCCAGGGCCTGGAGGCCGCCCTCAGAGAGGGGGCGCTGGCCACTGAGACCAGCATCAGGCAGATGGGCACACGGTGTCAGCAGGGAGGGGGGCTGGAGCTTTCTCTAGCAATCCCGAGGCTCAGATGAGAGCCCTGCCCCTACTTGAGGCTTACAGCCCCATCTCCCCACAGGGCATTCAGGCTCGGCAGATCCTGCAGAAGGGGCTGGAAAAGGCCATCCGGGAGAAGCTGCAGTGCACCCAGGGCAAGGACTACGCAGACGCGCTGGACATCCTCATCGAGAGCAGCAAGGAGCACGGGAAGGAGATGACCATGCAGGAGCTGAAGGTGGGGTGGGCAGCACCCGGCAGCACCCCACTAAATCTGTTCTGGGGCAGCCCCCAGGGTGGATGGTGCTCAACCCAGAGTAGAGCTGGGTCCCTACCCACCCCCGCTGTGAAGGATGTAGTGGGGCCCCCCTCTTCTGCCCTGGTTCCAGCAGACAGCTCAGGGCTGTAGGCACCACAGCCCCATGGGTGTGGTTCTGCCCACAGTCACATCTGCTGTTTTTAAGAGGGTACTGAAAATTGGCCCTTAGACCACTGACCAGGCTCAGGCCTAGGGTCAGATGCTTGCTGACTCCTCCAGAGCTTCCCCCACCGAGTTCACCATCTCAGTTCATCTCATGGTCCCGATCGCCCTGGGAGGCTGAGTAAGAAAACTCAAGTCCAGAGGGGAGGAGGAGAGGCCACTTGCTTGAGGTCAGCCTCAGCCTCAGGAGAGATTTGGACCTAACTTGGGCTCCTCCTCCAACCCCCAAGCCTTTTCCAGTTGGTGGCCCTTTGTACTCTCTCCTGTCCCACCCGCCTAAGCCCGGCTGGACCGCAGTCACCTGGAATCCCCCCCGTCAGACCCAGGCAGGGCTTCCCACCTGCCCTGTCTGGGGGGGGGGGGTCCACCTGAGGAGAAGCTCCTTAGTCCACGCCCCCAGACTCCTCAGCTACTCACATGCCAGGGCCAGGCACCCAACTTACTGGAGACTCCCCATCCTCTTTGCTTCTCCAAGTTCTCACTTCGGCTTTATTTCCCGGGAGCCAGGAAGAGGCCAGAATGACTTTCCTATTTCACAAGAAGTCTTAGGGTCATGGCAAGCAAGTGAGCCAGGCTCTCTCATCCCCTGTCTGGACCCAGCATCCATTTTTGTAAAATGTGGGGCTTGGAATGACCCAATTCCTCTGGGGCCAGCACCCCTCAGCCTTCCCACTGTAGTCCCCTCCCAGGTCCTTGGGGCTATAGCTCTAGGCTGCCTCCAGACCCTGCCTGCCTCCCTGGCCACCTATCAGGTCTCCCTCTCCAGGAGATGGAGGAAGCAGCTGAGGTTAGGAGTGGGTGTAGACCCCCGTTATCCATCACAAGTGTGTAGATATTTGCCCTGGGGTTTGTCCTTTTTCTACTGTGAGCACACTGCATTACCGAGGCCTGTTGGGGCTAGCCCAGGACCCCAGCACCGAGTGAGAAGTGGCCCTGCCCTTGTCACAGCAGTGTGACTGGTTGTCAGTAGTGCCTCTCCTCTCTGCTGCTGCAGGACGGGACCCTGGAGCTGATCTTCGCGGCCTACGCCACCACGGCCAGCGCCAGCACCTCGCTCATCATGCAGCTGCTGAAGCACCCGGCTGTGCTGGAGAAGCTGCGGGAGGAGCTGCGGGCCCAGGGCATCCTGCACAGCGGCGGCTGCCCCTGCGAGGGCACCCTGCGCCTGGACACGCTCAGCGGGCTGCGCTACCTGGACTGCGTCATCAAGGAGGTCATGCGCCTTTTCACACCCGTCTCTGGCGGCTACCGCACCGTGTTGCAGACCTTCGAGCTGGATGTGAGGCTGGCTCCCTCGGGGGCTGGGGCTGGGCTGTCTGGGCTCTGGGGTCGGGGGCCAACCTGTGGGAAAGACCTCCCTTGGGTACGTCAGCCTGGTAGGGAGATGGCCCTGGATCTCAGGGGGTTTTCAGTGGTGGCAGAGACACGTCCCCAAGTGCAGAGTGCCAGGAAGCCAGCCTGGTATCATGTGTGACTAAATAGAAGACCGGGCTAGCATGCTGAACAGGGAGGCTGGCCAGGCCTGGGGGACCCCGGGGTGTGTCTAGCAAGAGGCAGGTCTTGAACATCTGAGGATGGGGACAGGCAGGCCGGCAGTCTCGGGGGGTCCTGTCCTGGCCTCTTCTGGCTCTCACCTCTGCACTCCCTGGCCCCCATCTTGCTTTAGGGTTTCCAGATCCCCAAAGGCTGGAGTGTCATGTACAGCATCCGGGATACTCATGACACGGCACCTGTGTTCAAAGACGTGAACGTGTTTGACCCCGACCGCTTCAGTCAGGCGCGGAGCGAGGACAAGGACGGCCGCTTCCATTACCTCCCGTTCGGCGGCGGGGTCCGGACCTGCCTGGGCAAGCACCTGGCCAAGCTGTTCCTGAAGGTGCTGGCGGTCGAGCTGGCCAGCACCAGCCGCTTTGAGCTGGCCACGCGGACCTTCCCCCGCATCACTTTGGTCCCCGTGCTGCACCCCGTGGATGGCCTCAGCGTCAAGTTCTTTGGCCTGGACTCCAATCAGAACAAGATTCTGCCGGAGACAGAGGCCATGCTGAGTGCTACGGTCTAGGGGGTGGGGGACTGAGGTAGAAACCTGTGTGCAGGAGGGGGTTGGAAGGGAGGGCGAGTGGCCCCAGACTGGCCTCCCCCAACCCCCTCCCTGGCAAACCCTACCCGAAGCCTAAAGGGCCCCGTTCTTCCCTGGGAATGGGGCTCACCCTGGCTCCTGCTCTCTCCAGAGTCTCCCCACTTCCCACCAGCTTAGCTCCGGGGAAAGGGCCTGGCTGGGCTCTGCATGCCTGTTACAGTGTTCGTGTTACAGTGGCTGTGCTGCAGTGTGTACCTGGGACCTTCGGAACCAGTCCCTTCCTTCCCTGGTCCTTTAGTTGGCGGTCAGGTGGTTTTGTGCTGGGGAGGGAGGGAAAATAAGGGGCCCCCCTTGGCATTCTTTCAGCACCCCCGCCCTCCCTCCTGCCACTGCTCAGACAGTGCTGTGACTGCTAGAGAAAAGCATCCTGGGTAATCCAACACAAGTCGCCCTGGGCGGGGCAGGAGCTGTCACCAGACTTAAGAGCAAACCCTACCCAGCCCTGCCAATTTGGACATTTGAAATTACCTATTGCTGCTACTCATTCTCTCCTCTGACCTTGGGGCACAGGAGCCCCAGGCCTGATCCCCAGCTTCCTCCCGGGTGGCCAAGGGCAGGTGCACTGACATCCCCTCCCTCCCCCCAGGTGGACCCCACTGAGCCTGCCATACAGCCCAACCCAGGCCCTGGGCTCGTATTTATTCACTTATCCTGGTGTACCGAGGTCCCCATCCCCAAGCCGCCTCCACCCCAGCTGTCCTCCGCAGGACTTCTGCAAATGAGGAGAAAGAGGTCTCTGAAACCCAGCCCCCCTGCTGAAGGGTTGAGCAGACCTCAGAGCCTCACTCCTGGGCTAAAACCCAGCGCCTCTGCCTCTTGTCGCCCGGTGGAGATGGGGAAGTGGCCCACTGCCTCCCCCCTGTCCTGTCAAAGCCCTGGTCGGGTGGGTCAGAGGCTGCCACGGTCCATTTCCTGCTTGGCCACTCTTCACCCCGCTAGCGAGTCTGGGGAAGGATACGGGTTCTTTCTTCTGACAGAGCTCAAGGTCTCTGTCTTCCTTCCCTTCCCTTCCCCCTTGGCCCTTGGCCCTTGGAAAGATGTCCTCGAAGTCCCTTCCCCCTCTGTGCCACTGTCTGCTTAAGCCCAGCTCAGGGGTGGGGGAGGAGGTGAACGCAGGGCGGGGAGGTGGAGACAGTCCTTCCTCAGAGCTGACTCAGGCCTGCGTGTGGTCTGGAGGCTTGGGGAGGGGGGTGGTTTGCAGGAGAGCTGAGGAGGAGGGTACGTGTGATTTGTCAGAAGAGATTTGGTTGCCGAAGGGCCAGTCAGGATGACTGGGTGAAAGAAGTAGCTCCCGCCACTGGAATGTGGAGGGTTGGCAATTTGGGATGTCTCCTGGGAATGGTTTGGGGGCCTTTGGCGAGTCTCTAAGCAATTTTGTCTGTTTTTCAGATTTTTCTTTGCTTTCTGTGTTTCCCCATTGGCTTTTGATACTATAAAAGCAATGAATCCTCTTTATGAGGTAATCAAAAACACAGACTACTGCACGTGAGGACCCCCTGACTGTCTCTGTGAGCAGCTCAGTGAGCCCAGGTGGTGTCCAGCGGGCAGACACTGCTTACATCTTCCCCAAGGGAAACTTTACGGGCATGGGGGCACACCACACGGAATGTCCTCTGATCCCCCCAATTTCTAAATCTCTCATTTGTTTTCTATTTTTTTTTTTTTTTTTTTGCTACTAAAAATAGCACAGAACAGGCATTGGTGACAACGATTGTTGCAATTTTTGTTTAAATTAGCAAAATCCCTCATTTCCCCTCTCCTAATTCTGAAAACAACAACAAACAAACAAAAACAGGCCAAAGTGTGTAAAGACTCATCAAAGCTTACAAAATAGCTGCATGGTGCACCAGCACCTGCTACCCATAAAAAAAAAAAGAAAGAAAAGAAAAAAAAACCCCATTGTCTGGAAGGTTCTGTTTCCTTTAAGCCAATCCCACTTGCCCTGAACCAGTTGCTTCAGATCAAGGAGTATCTTGGAGGGATGTAAATCTGGTCCCCAACAGGGGACTGGAGGGCTCTGGGAGTGGGGAGAGAAGGAGAAGCTGAGGGGGATCCCTGTGAGAGAGAAGGAAGGACCATTTTGCCCCACTGGGTCTCAAAGGCAGAGAGGAGAGGAGCAGAGAAGGCTCTTGACTGGCAGGCCGGGCGCCCTGTTGCCACGCCCTGTCTCCTCTGTTGGTCTGTGTTGACATGTCCCTGTCCCTGTGTTTGTGCCTGTGTTTCGTAGACATAGCATTAGATGGGTGACGTTTTCTCACTTACCATTCCTAACTATTGTAACTTGACATTAAAAAGATGAAACCCCACAAAACTCTTCCTGCCACGGGCTTGCAGATTGAAGCACTTTCGATGTTGGGCGCTGGCGTTTGCGTTCTGGGTACCATCCCGCCCCCCGCCCAGAGCGCTATAATATTATTTTATACACAAAACTTTTTTTTTCATAAATGTTATAATTTTGTGTCTGTCTTTATAAACTATTATAAGTACTATTTTTGTTATAATTCAAAATAGATATTTAGTATAAAGTTTTTGCTGTTAAATATTTGTTATTTAGTAAAATATGAATTTTTCTCTATTGTAAACATGGTTCAAAATATTAATATGTTTTTATCACAGTTGTTTTAATATTGAAGAAGCACTTGTGTGTTTTGTTTTGATATGAAATTGGTGCCGTGTGAGTGTTTTTGCTGTCATGTGGTTTTAATCTGTATATAATATTCCATGTTGCATATTAAAACAAATGAATGTTGTGCATTTTGTGATTTTGGAAATACTCAATGTGGCTCTTTTATAGGCTTCCATAATAAACTGTGGGGACTCACCCTCGTCTCCTTTGCGTCTCTGGTCTCTACCTTCCAGCTTTCCTGAGAGGAGCCTGGGGGGCCACCATTCTTCACATCAGCAAAGCCCAGCCCAACCCAATAGGATCACTTCCCTAAAACCTGGTCCTAGAACCTGTAGGCACAGAGAAGTCTAGGGATAGGTCCAGGGAGGAGGAGGAGGCAGCTGGGAGGCCACTCCCATGGCCTGGTATGGGCGTGACTGGTTGGATGCAGCTACCCCAAGCTCTAAGGGCCTATCCTCAGGACCAATATTGTTTGAACAAAGACACTGATTTCCAAAGCCACCTGGTAAGTTGGGGAGCAGGAGTCCATTCTGCTGGCTTCCAAGCTCATGCGGCACATCCATTCTCAAAGCCTGTTTTGTGGGTCTTGGAGGATAAAATAGATCCCATGATCAAATATCTTTGGGAAATGGGCTAAGCAAAGCTAGACAAGTTCCTGTGTTTGCAGGACCTCAGCCTTGAGCCCCAGGAAGTATAACCTCAGGGGCAGTGCACTGTTGGGGGGCATAGGTTGTAGCCTTTTGCAAGGCTATTTGATGACAGAAACCTTGTCATCTTTCACTGATGATTACAGTTTGTGAAAAGCACCTGCACAGTTTGTCACAGCCTGAGGGGAGGGCCAGTGGAGGAAACAACCTCCAGTGCTCAGGCAAGCAGCATCACCGCTGTTCAGGGCCCTGGGCTGCAGTGGTGACAGGGTGTGGGGAGTGGTGTGTGTGAGGAGCAGGAGGCCCCCATGCTGCACTAGGAACCCGGAAGGCCTGCAGATGTTCAGGCTGGACCTAGCCTCTACATATCTACCCTGCCCCTCCCCACGGCCCGGGCAGGGAAGGCCTAGACCTGAGCTGGTCTGAGGAAAGTCTTTTTGTGACTGCAGGACACCCCAGGACCCAGGACCTCACTCCACCTGGGGCATACTCCCCGGCCACCCAGACATCAGATAATGCCACCAGGGTGCATCTTTGGTTCCCCCACTCCATCCCCACTGGGCAGGGTCTGCTCTCCAAAGCCCTCACCCCAGCCCTCTCTCCTTGCCAGGTGGAAGAGCAGAGGCATTCCTCTTCTTTCCATGAAAGCAGAGTCTTAGAGTGTCAGTGACATTCCTACGGCCACCCAGGATGGGAGCGAGCTTAGAAGTGCACAGGGACCAGGTCCCCCCAGGGGCTCCTCGAGACAGGACTCCCCAGGTCAGCGAAGCAGCAGGGAGAAGACCAGCTCATGAAGGGCAGTAGCTTTCGGAGTGTAAATCCCATCTCTCCTGGCAGCAGAGGTGAGGAAGCATGGCCCCAGGTTGCCCTTGGCCTGACCACCCTGCCGTGTGACAGGCGGCTGGCTGGCCCTGTCATCACAGGTCTGTCCCCGCTGCTCCCCCTGGGGGCCAGCGGTTAATGACGTCTGCCTGCCCGCCCGCCCGCCCCCCAGCCAGCCGCCAGCCCCTGGGATCTCCTGGCCTGGAAGGAGAACACAAGCTGCTGTGGACAGGCAAACACGACACTGTTTGTCCAGGGACTGGGGCGCCAGTTTGGAGGGAACTCGGAGACCGCACATTCTGCCACCTCCCAGCACTTTTCCAAAACAGCTTGGCCTTGGCCCGGGCAGCAGGGGGCTGGGAGCCAGGGACAGGGCAGGGAGAAGTGGGGCCCTGGGGCCAGCAGAGTGAGGTGACCAGGGAGGCGGAGACGGTGCCTGGCTAGCTCCACTCAGCCTGACTGCCTTGGAGAAGAGGAGAGAGGGAGGGAGAGGGAGAGGGAGAGGGAGAGGGAGAGGGAGAGGGAGAGAGAGAGAGAGAGAGAGAGAGAATATGAATGTGTGTCTGTGTTGGGGACAAAAAGAAGAACCCTCTTGCCTTGCCCCGGTGTTTTCAGGCAGAGCTGGCCAGGTCCCTTTCTGGGAGAGGATCTGGACACGCATCGGGACAAAGATGGAGATGGCAGCCTGGGCTTTGGTTTGGCTTGTCCATTTCCTGCTCAGTTTCCCTTTCACCGGAAGGGCTGACCTGGCTCCAGGTTTGGCCTGCATTGGCCTTGCCCACCGTGGACTCTGGCTTCCTAGGAGACTTATTCCAGCCACTTCAGCCTCTCATCCCATCTCTTCCCCAAGTCCTGTGCACTAAGACTCGGCCCTTCCAACAGATCTCCCATCCTGCACAGCAGGAGATCCAGAAAGTCTTTCATGAAGTGGGGTGCTGTGGCCCCCCCGCCCCAGGAGATGGGTGCTTTGCTGTGGCCCCTCCTTTCTGACTGTGGCACCCACAGAAGCCCTTCTTGCCTTGCTAGGTGTCAACCTAACATATTGGCATGCCTTTCTGTCCCATGGCTCCGTGCTCTGGGTCTCAGGCTTAGATTTTCTCTGAGTGGTCTTCCTAGGGGTTTGCACTGAGGACCTCACTCTGAGCCTACAACTACTGAGGCCAGAGAGCAAGCCCCTGCAAGGATTCTGATTGGCTCAACTTGAGTCACCTGTTGTCCACATCCTCCCCTGCTGGAAAGATAGCTTCCTCTGACTAGCTACCTTGGCAACACAGGGTAGAGATGGGAAGATGGATATAAGTGTATAAATATCCTTTTGAGTCTTTGCTTATGATTCTTGGGGTCTATACTCAGAAGTGGAATTGCCCAATCATATGATTGTGTATTTAATTTTTTTGAGAAACTGCCTATTGTTTTCCACAGCAGCCGTACCATTTTACATTTCCATGTACTAGCAGTCCACAGGGGTTCCATTTTCTCCACACCCTTGCCAACGATTATTATTTTCTTTTTTTTAAAGTAATGTCTACCATTTTGGCTTTGATCTACCTTTCCCTAATGGTTAGTGATGCTGAGCATCTTCACACGTGATTATTGGCCATTTTTATATTTTCTTTGAAGAACTTTCTATTAAGGTTCTTTGCTCATTTTAAAAATTGGGTTAGTTCCATTTTTCTACAAATGTATAACCAGTTTTCCCAACACCATTTCGTTGAAAAGGTTGTCTTTTCTCCAACGTATGCGTCTGGCACTTTTGTCGAAAATCAATTGGCTATAAGTGTATGGATTTGTTTTTGCATCTTCTATTCTGTTCCATTGGTCTATATGTCTGTTTTTGCACCAGTATCAACCATGCTGTTTTTATTACTATAGCTCTGTAGTATAATTTGAAGTTTTTTGTTTTTTTTTTGCGGTATTGGGGATTGAACCCAGGGGCATTCTACCTCCGAGCTATACCCCCAGCCCTATTTTTTATTCTTTATTTTGAAACTGAGTCTCACTAAGTTGCGGAGTGCCTCACTAAGTAGCTGAGGCTGGCTGCGAACCCCGATCCTCTGGTCTCAGCCTCCCGAATGCTGGGATTACAAGTGTGCGCCACCACGCCTGGCCTGCATGGTTCTTATTGTTGAAAATTACTTTGGCTATTCTGGGTCTTTTGTTTCTCCATATGAAATTTGTGACTGACTTTTCTAGGTCTGCAAAGAATGACGTTGGTATTTTGATAGGGTTTGCATTGACTCTTAGATCACGTTTGATAGAAGGGCCATTTTGATAATATTTATTCTGCCTATCCAAGAGCAAGAGAGATCATTCCATTGTCTAAGATCTTCAATTTCTTTCTTTAGTGTTTTATAATTTTCATTGTAGAGGTGTTTTACCTCTTTGGTTAGGTTTATTCCTAGGCATTTTATTGGTTTTGAGGTTATTGTGAATAGAATTATTTTCTGGATGTCTTTCTCAGTGGATTCATGATTGGCATATAGAAAAGCTACTGATTTTTTCAGGTTGATTTTGCATCCTGCTACTTTGCTGAATTTGTTAATCAACTCTAGTAGTCTTTTGGTTGATTTTTGGGGGGGCATCTTCTAAATAAAGTATCATGCCATCTGCAAATAAAGATAATTTTAATTCTTCTTTTCCTATTTGAATTCCTTTTATATCCTTCTCTTGTCTTATTGCTCTGGCAAGAGTCTCAAGGACTATATTGAAAAGGAATGGTGATAGTGGGATTGTGAACTAGTTCAGCCATTGTGGAAATCAGAGTGGAAATTCCTCAGAAAACTGGGAATGGATCCAGCTATACCACTCCTGGGTATCTTTCCAAAGGGGCCCAAATCAAAGAGCTACAGAAATATATGCATACCCATGTTCATAGCAGCACAATTCACAAGAGCCAAATTATGGAACCAATCTAGGTGTCTATCAACAAATAAATGGATTACAAAATTATGGGAAATACACACAGTGGACTTCTACTCAGCAATAAAAAAGAACAAAATATGTCATTTGCAAGAAAATGGAAGATCTGGGAGAATACTATGTTAAGTGAGATTAGCCAATCACAGAAAGCGAAGGGGTGTATGTTTTCCCTAATATGCGCAAGCTAGGGAGTAATTGGGATTCCAGAGGGACTCCAGATAATGGAGGAGAAACCTCAGTGGAGCCAGGGAGGTGGTCTAAGGGAGGGGAAGGGGAAAGAGTGAGGTTCATTAATGAAAATACTACCAGCTACTATGTGTACATATGTGAAAATACAATCAATCTCAGTACTCTGTATTGGGAAGGGGGGAGATGGAAAGGTGGGGGGTGCTACCAAGTGCTGTGTGCATGGATGTCACTGTCAACACGGTTTACATTATGATGTGAGACTATAATGCACCAATAAAAGCATATTAAAAATAAAATAAAATTAGGCTATTCTGTCAAGTTGTAGTAGTTCTTTTTGTATCATCCCCTATAAGATATATGATTTGCAAATATTTTCTCCATTCTCTGGGTTGTCTTTTCACTGTGTTGATAGTCTTTTGGTACATAGGAGCTTTAAATTTTGGTGTAGTACAGCTTTGCTATATTTTTGTTGCTTGTGTTTTTGGTGCTATATCCAAGTAATGATTGCCAAATATACTGCCATGGAGAGTTCTCTTGTCTTCAAAGAGTATTATGGTTTTAGATCTATAAATTTTGTGTTAATTTTATATGATATAAGGTAGTGTCCAATGTCATTCTTTTATATATGGATATCCAGTTTTCCCATAACCATTTACTGAAAAGATGGTCCTTTCCCTATTCAATGGTATTGGCACTTTCATAAAAAATCATTAGATCAAGCATATGGAGATTCATTTCTGGACTACCTACCCTATTCTATTAGTATATATGTCTGTCCTTATGCTAGTACCACAGTTTTTATTGTCATATCTTTGCATTAAGTTTTGAAATAAGAAGATATTAGACCTCCAACTTCATTCTTTTTCATGATTGTTTTGGCTATTCGAAGTACCTTGAGATTCCATTTGAATTTTAGGATAATTTTTCTCTCTATGTACAAAAAAGTTCTTGGAATTTTGATAAGGATTACATTAAGCACACATTAAACAATATCTACATCTTACTGTTAAGTCTTTTAATCCATGAATATAGTATGTCTTTACATTTATTTGTATCTTTAATTTCTTTCAGCAATGTTTTGTAGTCTTAAATGTAAAAGCCTCTTTGTTTAAGTTTATTTCTAAGTATTATTAATCTTCTCAAAATTGCTTTCTTGATTTAATTTTTAGATTATTATTTTTTAGAATAGCCTTGTCTATATCTACAAAATTTATTGCTGGGATTTGTATAGGAACTGTTTAAACCTATATATCAACTTATGAATAATTGGTATCCTGAGAGCTCAAGATTGAGATGGATAGGAAATGGGGGAGGACAAATGGAGACTCCAAGGCAGGGGAAGAAGGTAGCAAGGTAAGGAGTAGGCTGAGGGGAACGGGAGTGAAAACTTTGCCATTCTAAGTTGGAACCTTGGCCATTCCCGGTGAAACTTTTTGTGTTATTATGATGTCAACCATTTATCCTCCAAAATCAAGTCTCCCATGTTCTCAAGGGCTTTGTGTAACTGTGTGTAAGGATGTGCATGCATTTTAAAAGATCAAAGCACATCATTTTTTTTTTTTTTTTGGTACTGGGAATTGAACCCAGAGGCATTTTACCTTCAAGCTACACCCCCAGCCCTATTTTTTATTCTTTATTTTGAAACAGGGTCTCACTAAGTTGCGGAGTGCCTCACTAAGTAGCTGAGGCTGGCTGCGAACCCGGATCCTATGGTCTCAGCCTCCCGAATGCTGGGATTACAAGTGTGCGCCACCACGCCCGGCTCAAAGCACATCGTTTGTAACAAATGTACCACTCTGGTAAGGGATGTTGTTTTATATGAATGTATCACTAAGAATCTAACTATTGTGTACAATTATAGTGCACAATTAAAAATTTAAAAAATAATCCAGACATCAAAATTTCACACACACACACACACACACACAGAGAAATGCACAAGCAGGTGTGTAAAGCGATGATGAAGAGCAAGGCCGCGGTTCCTGTGAGGGTCCTCTTGTGTGGTGTGACCTACTCTGGATCCTGGTGATGATTCTTGGTGGTGGTTACACTAGTGTTTGCTTTGTTAAAGTAAATTTAAACAGCGGCCAGGCCTGAAGAACCCCAAGCAGATCAAGCCTGTTAGGCCTCAAAAGTGACCTAACTTGCTTGATTTGCAAACATAAGCAAAACTTAACCGGAGCTATTTCTTATAAATACCTGCCTTGAAGAAAAACAGAACTTCAGCTCAGCCAATCAGAAGCAGCCAGCAACTTAAATGAGTGAGGACTTAACAATGGGATCACTGAGTAGTGCTAACCTTACTTGGCCAAGTGTAGCTCTGACCAATCACAGGTTGCCTTTGCTTTACCTGGAGTTCCCTCTGAGGCACTCCCGGTTTGTAGCTGCCCAATTCATGAATGACTATCTGCTGAAATAAACTCCTTAAATTTTATTGTGCCTTAGTATATTGTGAACAGCTTTATACATGGGTTTTTTTTTTTTTTAAATGCTGTATATTTATTTATTTTTGTGGTGCTGGCGATGGTACTCAGGGGCTCATGTATGCTAGGCAAGTGCTCTACCACTGAGCTACATCCCCAACCTTACATTCATCTCTGAATATACTTTTCCATGGGTCTGCTGTATTTCACACACACACACACACACACACACACACACACACACACACACACACACAAATATTAAAAAAAGAAAGTGAGATTTGTCCTGGGTGAGCGATGAGGGATGTGGTCCAGGGCCATGTCCCTCTGAGGACATCACGCTCCTGGAGGCAGTGTGCAGGATGCTGTGGGGTGGCGCACAGCCTTCAGGAGGTCCCCGCCCTCGGGGAGTGCTGACAGGGAGCTGCATGTCCCACAGGCTTCCCCCCAGCTCTGCCAGAAGAGCTGCTGCCATCTCCAGGCCCTGGAGATGACAAAAAATGCAACAAAGAGATGCAACAGAGCCACACTGGAGCTCCTGCCCCCTTGCACACACCTGAGAGCCCCGCCCCTGGGTGGGCCAATGGTGGAGCAGAAGCACGGCTTTGACTCTGATCACTGAGTCCTGAGCTCGGAGCTCAACTCCAGACAGCGTTTGTAGAACAGGGTTTTAAACCTGGCTTCCGGGGTCCCTTGCCCCCTCACTATTGTACTTAGAAATTTTGTGTATGGGCCTTATTGGGGTGAAAACTCATAGATTTCATAGTTTTAAAAAGGGGTCCAAAGATCTATAGAGGTTAAAAAGCAGTGCTTTGCATTTAGGGCAGTAATCGTAAAATAGTAAGAGACCATTTTTATTCACTATTCTCCTATGTTCCAGGCCTGAATGCCCCCTTTTTACAGGAAACAGAGGCTGGGAGTGCTAAGGTACTTGCCCAGGGTCCCACAGCTAGAAAGTCAAATTCCTCCACCAGAGGCTGTCTCTTGGGGTTTTCTCCTGGAGTGGGAAGGAGCTGGGAACAGTGTGCAGGACGCAGGAGGTCTGGGCTTCTCCTAGCTTGATGCAGAGAGCAGGGGTTAGAAGGAGGATGGCTGCCTGGTGGGCCTGGCTGCTGGTGTATTAGCTCCAGCCTGGGATAGAAACTGTCAGGTACAGCCTCCCCTTTCCCTTCCTGAAGGGTGGGCAGAGAAGGAGCTGATGGAAGGCACAGGGCAGCTCCCTCCTAGGGCTCTGAGACAGTGGGAGCAAGACTAGGGTCATGCAGCCTCTTCTCTGGCTTTTAGGTGGGCCTGGGACTGGGGCGATCCCAGGGGGGCTCATTAGCAGCAGCATCAGGAGCTGCTGCGCCTAGAAGGCTGGGAGGGGCCAGGTGAGTGCAGAGCAGTCAGGGCATGTGTGGGCTCACACTGGAGAAATAAGCATAAGGTGTGTCCTGAGGGGCCAAACTGCAGCACTAATACAGGGTGGGGGAAGCTGAGGAGTCACGCAGGCTTAGCAGCAGGCTTAAGAAAACGACCTGGGGGTCAGGGCTGGCACAGTGAACAGCACTTAGGACTGGTTGTGAGGTGGGGCAAGACCCAGTGTGGGAGGGTTGAGGGCCAGGAAGTGATCTTTCCTCAGCCCTCAGCCAACTCCACCCTCAGAGAGCCCGGGGAGCCTGTGCTCTGCAGGGCAGGGCTGCCTGCAGTAGGGGCCCTGTCCTTGCCTGGGCCCGGGAAGTGCTGTTCTCTGTCCTCAGGCCCCACTCATGGGCTCTGGCTCTTGGACTCTGGTCTGTTATTGCCTTAGCTTGCAAGTGTGTGAGTTCTCAACTCAGGGCTGAGAATGGAACTCAGGTGTTAGGGCAGTGCCTCTCCAGGCCTTGGAACCAACACCAGCATAGCTTTGCCAATCTTTTCCAATCTTCAGGTGGAAGCCAGGAGGCCAGGCACCTGTGTGGCGCTGTGTGGCCTGGGGAGCCCTGGGGCGTAGTTCTGAGCACAGCAAGGGCGCCTGGTTGTTTCCGTCACCACACATGTGTTTTGTGCTTCGCAGGGAAAGGAAGAATGCCGCAGAGGAGCAGTTGGCGGGGTGCAGGGGACCGGCCTGCCTAGGACAGAGGCTCTAGGGCAGGCCTAGGGCAGGCCTAGGACAGTGTCCTTCACTGCGGATGGACCAGCCAGGAGAGAGCTGCGTGCTGCGGGACCTCAGCCCCTTGGCGTGTTGTGACAGGGAGGGGCAGGGGCTGGGGAAACCAGTCAGCCATTTGTGAGTCAGGCCTCTGGCAGGCGGCCCCCAGCCCCGGGATATCTGTGACTCAGCCTGCTGACTGACAGGCCGGAGACCCACAGACAGTGAAAGTGCTGGGAAAGGGCGGCACCAGGCGAGGTTCCCGCTTCCCCAGAGAGCTGGTCCCTGCAGCGTCCTCTGCATCCAGCCCTTCTCCCTCCTTCTAATTCCTCTGATACCTCTCGGAACCTCTCAACTCCTAGGCCTTGCCCGTGAGGACTTCATCACACAGCCACCGGGGTGGCCGGTCAAGCATCCCAGGAGGGGCTAGTGCAGTCTCGCTTGCTTCCCGGTCCTTCTCCTGGTCATCCTGGGAGCTCCTGGCCCGCTCCAGGTTCTCACAGCACCATTCCCTCAGGGGGCAGGAGGATGGTCCCATTGGCCAATCACACAGCCCCGCCCCTTTCCACAGCCAATCAGAGCCTTCCCTGAGATTGCTAGTAAGGACAGGGCAGCAGCCTGAGACTCTCAGGATGATAGAGTACCTGAGAGGTGGGAGACTGTGGCACAATAGGTGTCTCAATTAGAACAGGTGTCTCTTCCATGTGAGAGGATGCCACTTTAGATTGAGCAAACAAATGACCAGGCGACTTGCTTGCTGGCCCTTCTGGGTCATTTGATTACAGGAAATTTATAGGGACAGGGCTGCAGGGTGGTGTGGGTGCTCTCTGTCCATCTCACTGGGGGCAATACAGGGATCCTGCAGGACCGATGTCACAAGACCCAAGGGCTGTGAGCTCCTAGGCTGCTGGATTAAAAAACACCCATCCATGCCCACCGGCAGGGCCAGGCTCCCTGCACTCTCAGTGTGGCAGGGCGGCTCCCTCCCTCCACCTCTTCCCGGAAGGTTGCCCTGGGCACTGGGCTAGTTTTAAGGAAATCCTGAAAGAGGCCAGCTCCCTTTTCTGGAAGGCCAGGCAGCAGAGATTCAGTTTTGTATTAGTTAACCCCTACCCCCACCTCCCTCTCTCTGCTAGATCACAAAGCACTCACCTGCACCAGCCACGACAGTCATCCCTCAGGCTGCCAGCTCACAGGCTGGGGCCAAACCTAGCACAGCTGCTGGAGGGGAAGCCAGCGGCTGTTAGAACATTCCTGAGCTCTGTCTAGTCAGTCTTTGGGGAATGTCTGATGGTGACCTTGATGCCCCCATCCCAGGGTCTTGCGTTCAGAGGACACAGCACCCCTGCAGAAACCTGACGTGCTTTACAGATTTCACCCCAGAGTTCCACCATGTCCCCATCCTCCACCTAAACCCAGCCTGCTCAGGGCCTTTCACATCAGAACTCTCCGGTCTCACCTCTGCCTACTTTACCTATGGCTCCAGTTGGGAGAAACTTCCGTGAGCCCACAGGACCACACAGCTTCAGGGAACAAACCTGCTCCCGCCCCAAGCCACGTGCTTCCGGGTCCAGCCTCCCTGGGGACCTTCCTCAATGTCGGCTCTTGATGCGTCTGTTCGGGGACTTTGGTCCTCAAGTTGACCCCTGTATGCCTTCTGACCAGGCGCTGGGTGGCCCTGCCTTGTGGGAGGTCACAGCTCTGCAGAAGGGATGGTGAAGTTAGCATGGATAGGAATGTCATTTGACCCAGACTTTCCACTTAACAGATGAAGTGACTGAGTCTCCGGGAGGCAAGCGACTGCCCCATAACCAGCCAGCTTGTCAGGGCCAGAACCAGCTGCAGAGCCGCTTGGGTCAGCGTCTGTCCATCCGCCCGTGCTGACCGGCGTACTGGCCAACGAACAAGTCTCCTCCTGCTCTGGAAGCAGCCCCTTGAAGGACACAGATGAACTTCTCAGACCTTCTCACACATGCCAGAATGGCCCTGTGCTTTGCAGAAGTGCTCACTAAACAAACTCACATGCAACCTTCAGGATTCTTACAGTTGCCAGTGACAGACTCCCCAGATTAGTGTAGACACAAGAAGGAAATTCTTGCCTCACGTTCAGGGTGGTGGGGAGAAGCTGACCTCAGGCCCCAGAGGTGCCGATCTGGTGCCAGCCTGGCCAGGCACAGGGGCCTCTTGAGACTGATGACCCTGGGAGGACCGTTAGTGGGTGCTCCTCCAGCACAGGGAGGAGTTGCTGCCTTGAGACTCAAAGAGGGAGGGAGCAGCCAACGCAGAGTCTAGGACACCCTCGTGGAGAAGGCCTGTCAGGAAACTGGCTAGAACTTCTCAATTTGTTACACCATGAAATATTTTATATCTGTTGAAGGGTATAGAAAAGAGTATGTGTACAGGTTAAAGAATAACAATAAAGCAACTATCTCAGAACCATCACTCAGGAGGAAAAATTAACTCGGCCAGGCCTTGCTCCAACCCCAGAGACACATCTCAGTCACTCTGGCTTCCCTTCCCATCCTTTTGTGTTTCGAGTTTCTCATTCCATTATCCATGTGGGAATCTAGCCCTAAGCAAAACAACGTTTCACACAGGGCCTGCCATCCTATAAGCGGAGCTGTCCTGCCATCCCTGGCCTCTTGTTCTGCAGCATGGATTTTGAAATTCCTCAAAGTGAAGTGGTTTTTTTGTTTGTTTGTTTGTTTGTTTTGCGGTACTGGGGATTGAACTCAGGGGCATTCTACCTCCGAGCTACACCCTCAACCCTATTTTTTATTCTTTATTTTGAAACAGGGTCTCACTAAGTTGCGGAGTGCCTCACTAGGTAGATGAGGCTGGCTGCAAACCCGGATTCTCGGGTCTCAGCCTCTCGAATGCTGGGATTACAAGTGTGCACCACTAAACCTGGCTATATGTGAAGTTTTGGTTCATTTTCCACTATCGTATAATAGTTCACTCTATGTAATAAACATACAGCTGATGAACATTTGGTCGTTTCCAGTTTTTTTCTAATGTAAACAGCATGACCATGAACATTCTTATCCCCTGATGGAATGAATTCCAGAGTTTCTT
Organism: Graphiurus murinus; assembly: GCA_004027655.1. Lineage (NCBI taxonomy): Eukaryota > Metazoa > Chordata > Mammalia > Rodentia > Gliridae > Graphiurus > Graphiurus murinus. Next base: position 2,378 of record PVLC010013466.1, on the reverse strand, counting down.
TAAAAGTAGGTTGTAGGATCTGTCAATGTGAGTCCTTGAATATACAAGAGGATGTCAAGCCTTTTCCCTTTGTTATTTCGGCATGGAAATCACTTCTGAGACTTCCCACATCTCTAGTCAAGAACCTGCCCTACTCTCAGTGGTCTGGAGAATTCATTTGATGAGACAGATGGGTTTCAGTGGAGGAAAGGGGGCGTTTGGCTCTTGAATGCCTCCAAATATGAAATTGCTGGAGTCTGCAGAAGCCCTTGGGAGAGTCAGTGTAGGTGTCAGGGAGACTTACACAAGTGAGAAAGAAGACCAGCCATGTGGCCCCACAGCTAGCGGAGAAAAGGCGGAGATGGAGACATGGAGCCCACTGGCTCTCATGATCTGAACTCTGGTTTGGAGCAGAAACATACCCCTGCTTCTGCCAGCATTCAAACATCCCCCTACAGAAAACCCTTCCACACAGTGATGAGATACCTGGCACCAGACTTTCCAAGCCACAGGAAGCTCTGCCTACCATGGACCCACAGACGTTTGGGCAGGTGAAAGCCCAACCTTTCTCTCACCCCTCCTTGAGGAATGAAAGACTTGAAGCCCACACCATCTCCAACAGAGCCTATGAGAAATCCCAATAAACAGAGGAAAAAACACATTTATTGAAATGTCCAATTAGTTGGAAAGGAGAGTGTGTAAGTTATCTACTGCTGTGTGACAAATTAACCCATAACTTAGTGTAGTAAATGATAATAAACACTCTGATCTCTAATAATTTGGTGGGTCAGGAATTTGGGGGACACTTATTGGGTGGCTCTGGCCCAGAGGGTCTCATGGGGTTGCAGTCTCTCTGCATGCCGGCCAGGGCTGCTGCCACCTGAGGGCTGTCCGAGTCAGGGGAATCCGCTTCCATGGCGGTCCATGCAGTTGGCTGGGGGATGGTGCTGGCTATTGGCGGGGGAGTGGGCTTTCTCTCTGGATGGAACTTCCACAGGACTTCCTGAGTGGCCTCAGGACATGATGTCACTCACTCTGGGAGTGACAGGAGGAACCTGCAGTGCCTTTCAAGTCACCCACCGTCACTGGTGCATCCTGGTGAGACTGACTGCACGGGTCTCGGGTCAGCCCTGGTTCACTATGGAGGACAACACGGCAGGTCAGGAACAGCAGGAGGTGGGGCCGTTGGGGACATCTTGAAGGATGGCCAGAGCAGAGACTAATCCAAGGAATGGAACAGATGCTCCCCTGGGGAAGAGAGTTACTGCACAGAACAAGAGAAAACCAGCAGGAGGAAATGAAATAAATAAAACATTGTACCTCTCTTTATAATGTCTACAAGACTCATTATATTCATGAAAAGGAACAATTGTCAATTAGAAAAATTCCTTTTTATATGAAAAATCATTCTTAGAAAACATGAAAAGTATAAGCCATGAAGAGCATGAAACCAAATGAGATTAGAAAACTAGCTTGAAGAATTCCAGGGCAACCATAAACACACTGAGGAGCCAGGGGATGCAACATTTGTATAACAGGAGGAGGAAGAGAACAAAGGAAAGGGAGAGAAAAGATCCATTCATCCCTTTATTGGTTCACTTATTCATCCTCTTTCTATATTTACTGAGACTACTAAGAGCCAACCACTAAAGGAGCTTTTATATACTCATTTAAAGTTTCTATTTGAAATTTTCATTTAGTTATGTTTTTTATAATCTACTATTTCTATAAACCAAGAAATGATAGAAGAAAATTTCTCTGATGTGGAAAAAAAAAAGTGTAAACAAAACTCAAGAGGTAAAACTGATATAAAGGTATGCATGATACTTAGAGCTTCATAAAATCTCATGTTTCAAGGATAAAAGAAAAAACATTTTTGGTATCGAGGCAGGAAAGGAACCCACAAAGAGAGAAAACCTTGGCTTGCCGCAGACTTCATTTCTGCAGAGGACAATGAAGCAATGTCTGATGAATGTTGAGGGTCAACAAAATTCTAAATAATTCTATACATAGCTATGATGTCACTCATATATAGGTCAAGAGAGAGACATCCTGAGACATGTAAGGACTTATGTAATCCGCCTGGAAAACAATGTCCCACAAGGCCCGCCAATCAACCGAGAAATGAGTCAAATCAAGAACCCAAGAATGGAAGACGTGGTATAAAGAAACGAGTATGAGTAATTAAGCCAGTAAAGAATGGTTAATGTCTAAATCATTGTTTGAAACATGGTTATGAAACCAAAGTCAAACATCAAAAATAATTCTTGAGGGAAAAGGAATGTAAATGTCAAACATATAATTATTCAGGCAAAAATGTAAGATGAGGTGTCCTATTTTTTATCTTAACTCAGCACATTTATTATTTTATTCTTGAAATTAGTAGGATTTTTTTTTTT
>PVLC010013465.1:0-41636 GCA_004027655.1 Graphiurus murinus | reverse complement strand
GCGGTACTGGGGATTGAACTCAGGGGCATTCTACCTCCGAGCTATACCCCCAGCCCTATTTTTTATTCTTTATTTTGAAACCGAGTCTCACTAAGTTGCGGAGTGCCTCACTAGGTAGCTGAGGCTGGCCGCGAACCCAGATCCTCCGGTCTCAGCCTCCCAAATGCTGGGATTACAAGCGTGCGCCACCACGCCCGGCGTATAATCTGTTTTAGAAGTTTTACCCTAAATGGATGTAACTGGAAAACATTATATTAAGTGAGATTATTCAGTCAAAAAATAAAACATTGTATGCTCTCCCTAATATGTAGAAGCTAGGGAGAAAGTGGTTCATAAGAGTGACTCTAGATGAAGAAGGAGAAACCTTAGATGAACAAAGAAGGTGACTTAACTGAAAGTGATAGGGGAAGAGGGAAATAACCTAATGCACATGATTGTACTTTCACAAACATATCGAACTCAATCACTAAACTGAAATTGAGAGGGAAAGAGAATGGGGTGGGAATTGGGGAAAAGTTAAATGAGAAATGTGTGCACGTATGCCTTTACCAGCTTGTACCTCACAAAAATGCACCAATAAAATAATGGTTTCATCCTTATTACATATATATATGCATACATATGTAAATGTATGTTTTATATATATGTATATATTTTTCATAATTTTAATCTTTCCATTTTTCCCTGAACTCAATTTCCTAGGTTTAAAAATATCATTTAAATTAGGTTTCATAACCCTTTCTTTCTCTTCACTTTGTGTTTCCTTTCTCTAAATCTATTTTCATATTTATCTGCTGCTACAAAAGTTTCTTGTACATTTTATATCACTAGATCCTGTTTTTAAAACCATAAATAGAAGAAAAATAGCACTTTTGCTATCTGTATAAGCATTACCAAACTATTCATAATGAAATTGTATCAGGAAGGAAGTGGTATGTGGGAAGTTTCATCAGAGACAAGGGACTGGCAATTTTCACACAAAAAGGAAATAAATTGTTCCCTATTGGTACTTAAATGTATTTGAAAACCAGTATCATTATAAGGTCACTCAAGAAGCAGGTAGGTTAAGCTTTCATACACCGAGTAAAATAGTATAGATGAACAAATTCTGGTTATCTACCTAAGCTAGGTTTGTTGTGCATTTTAAAGGTAGATTCAAAGGTAGATTCTTGTACATGCATAATTTTGGTTCTACTTTACAACTTCTAAAACTAATCAGTAGATGATATGACATGTCAACTCTTGTACACTATACAGAGAAAAAAGTACATTTTCCAAACTTTATGGCCTAATATTCACATAAAAATTATCAATAGTAACTAGTTTTGTAGAATTAGATGTGTAAACTAAAGCTTAAATTTTCAGTCAAGGTGCTCTGAAAATATAAACTATTTGCCTTACTAGCATAAGTATCTGTGAAATGTGAATCAGCATTTCATGATTCTACCTGAAACATCACTTTGTTTACTGTAGCTTAACCAAAGTTATTGCTATTATTAGATAGATGTAATTTTTGTTCCATTCAGAACTGCTAAGAGACAGAGGATGCTAGTAGGAAACCGTACAAAAGTGATAGTGCTTACTACAACAAATTTGGCAGATGACCCAAATTTGGAAGTTGTATCATTGATGTTTGTCTTCCTGCTTCTCAATTATTTGCTAAGTACTACTTCAATCTGATCATCCTCACCATGAACCTGGTGGATTCTTACTTTAAGACCCTCATGCCTTTCCCCTCTTTGGAATTTTTCCTTCTTAGAAATTTCCTATAATATTACATGTATACCTAAATCGCTAGTTATTATGTCACTGGAAACAAAAATGTCTCCTAAAACTTTTGTTTAACTCAAGTTACAATTTGCCTGGCATGTAGGCTGAATTTAGAAATTAAAATAAATATGCCAACTATTTATTTGAACATCCAAGTGAGATAAAGCATTTGAATGATAGATCATAGATAACACTAATCACATTCAGGTACTACGTGTGTATACGTACTTGTGTGTGTGTGTGTATGGTGTGTATGTGTGTGTGTGTGTGTCTGTGTGTGTGTGTTACTGGTAATTGAATCCAGCAGCATCCTACCTCTGAGCTATGCCCCCAACCCTGTTTTATTTTGAGACAGGCTTTCACTAAATTACAGAGGCAGGCCTTGAACCTATGATCTCCTTTCTCAGCCTTCCACATCCTGGGATTACAGTCAATGAAGAACAATTCTAATCATCAATAAGTCTCCTATTGATTAGCAAATGTGACTTCAATTCTGGACAAGTGAAGAATCTCTCAGCATTCTTATAAACATGACTGGTGACATGGAGGATATGTTCATTGTGATGAACTCTAAGTCAATTTGAGAAATGTTTGCACATTGATGTTTCTGAATATGATACTCTATATACATGAAAAGGAAAAAATATATTTTCTTACTTATGATGTTAGTTTTTATTTTCTGTAGATTTGATAGGACAAAAGAGAAATGAAGAACCAATCAGAGGAGATAGAATTCATTTTGCTTGGACTGACAGATGACCCTCTGCTACAAATTGTGATTTTCTTATTTCTATTTTTCAATTACATCTTGAGCCTGATGGGGAACCTAATCATCATCCTCCTCACCCTGTTGGATCCCCGCCTCAAGACTCCCATGTATTTTTTCCTCCGAAATTTTTCCTTCTTAGAAATTTCATTTACTACAGTCTGCATTCCACGGTTCTTGATAAGCATTCTCACCGGAGACAAAACAATTTCCTACAATGGCTGTGTAACTCAGTTATTCTTTTACATCTTATTAGGGGCTACAGAGTTTTACCTTCTGGCTGCCATGTCCTATGACCGCTATGTGGCCATCTGCAAACCGCTGCATTACCCAATCATTATGAATAGCAAAGTGTGCTACCAACTTGTGCTCAGCTCCTGGGCAACTGGATTCTTAGTCATCTTTCCTCCTTTGGTCTTGGGTCTCAAGCTGGAGTTCTGTGCTTCCAAAGTGATTGATAACTTTCTATGTGACACTTCTCCTGTGTTGCAAATCTCCTGCACAGACACTCGGTTCATAGAATTGATGGCGTTTGTCTTAGCTGTGATGACTCTCATCATCACAATGTTGTTGGTGATCCTCTCCTACATGTTCATCATCAAGACCATTCTGAGATTCCCTTCTGTTCAGCAACGAAAGAAGGCCTTTTCCACCTGTTCCTCACATATGGTGGTTGTCTCTATTACCTATTGTAGCTGCATCTTTATTTATATAAAACCATCAGCAAAGGAAAGAGTGACTTTAGCTAAAGGTGTCACTGTGCTCAATACCTCTGTTGCCCCTTTACTCAACCCTTTCATTTACACCTTACGGAACCAGCAGGTGAAAGAAGCTCTCAAGCATGTGCTTCAAAGGTTTTCTCCTTTCAAAAACAATGAGAAAAAATTTAGACATAAATAAAGTACCATTGGAACAGGAATGAGAAAATTGAATACAATCATCTATTACATTGTTTCTTATCTATGCCATTTATTTTCTTGACTATATCATATTAGACTTGATAAGTCACTCTCCACCTCTCTGTGCTCTTCTTTCTGAGTAGATCTTTCTAATGTCCAGTAAACCACCCACTTCAATCCAGAATATTAAATATTATTTGCCTAGAAATGTCTGTTCTCATAAAAGATAGTTTAATGTACTGAATGCTTTAAACAAGTGATCTTTGTTAGGCATAATTAATTCATTCAATATATATAATAATTGCTAAGCATTGCATCTGCTCCTAAGTGTTTGTGTTACTAAAACTGTCACAGACAAAAACAGAAAATGGTAATTATTATAGAATATAATTGATGTTTTGCTAGAAAAGTAGATAATCAGAATATTTTTAAAGATCAAAGTAACCTTCCAGAGGAATAGTCACTTATGATGTAACATGAAAGGTGAATAAGAAGAAGATTCAAGGATATTATGATAAGAGGTACAACGTATGCAAATGAATGGAGATTTCCTGAAAAAGTTTCTCCTGTAGAGCTTATAATGGTTAACAATAAACTATTTGTAACATATTTAGTTACAATTTTGGGTAGAAATAATTGAATTCCAGGCTTAAGTTCAAATTACTTATTTGCTTTTTAGTCTCTGAGCACTAGAAGAGATACTAATTGGTGAAAGAAATTCAACCTGTAACACATTTATATCTATTTGGGAACTTTCTATATATCTAAAACATTTTTTAAATTAAATGTTTCCTAATCAATTCTGCTTGTGTCAATTTTCACCAAATGAATTGTGTATATCTTATATACAATAGCAAATAATCATTTTAAATCAATTTACTGGACAAGTCTGGACACCAATGTAACTATAAAGATAGAGAACACACTACTGAATTGTTCCTTTTGCCTCTTTCCAGTCATTCTCTTGACACAACCCTTACCTCCACTTGCCATTGAATCAACACTGATGATCTTTCAGTCGCTATAGACCAATCTTGCCTTTTCTGGAATGTTGTATCAAAGAAATTGCACAGTTTGAACTGTGTGTGTCTGACTTCTTTTGCTCAGCATAGTATTTTAAGCTCCCCCATGGTATTGCATGAATCTGTCCTCTGTTCCTTATGCTGATGGAATTTAGCAGCTTATTTCCCACCCTTTTCTCAAGCCAGATTTCCCTCCCTTATTCCAGTACTGTGATATTTTTATTTTGTGAGGATTCTCTCTACAAGACTAAATCATTTACTTTGATCAGTGTGAAAAGTGAGTAAGTTGAAATGCCAATTGCTGAAAACTTCTGTCCTCCCTCCACACTTTTAAATACAATGTCTGCCAAAGGGGAACTAATGGGAAGAGGGTATCTCCACATATCTTGGTGGTTCCACTACTCCATTCCTACTCTACAGACACAAAAGTATGATAAATTGTTCCTAGAGAAAAAGAACACCTGTAGAGTAGGTAGTCCTCAAACATGTAGTGAAGTGGACTTTGATGTCACTTTAGTTCATGCACACAACTACACACATCTCAGCTTCTCTCCCACTTCCAAATCTTGCATAAAGTCCTCTCAGTGACAAAATGTAAATTAGGACCAAACTGAGCAGAAGACTCTGGGAAATGGCCTCCCATTTTCTCCACTACTCCTAAATAATAACTGGGGAGGTCATATGCAATGTTGATTTGGTCACATAGAGTTTAATGCAAATTCTTTGAAAACAATCCAATAATATCAGAAATTGCAAATTACTGCTTCTATTATTGGCTCTACTCAAAAAAGTTATGCCAGTTTTATGGACAGGCTGGGTGATGAGATTCATATTGTGTTTTCTTATAAAAGGAAGTCCTATAAAATTTATTTTATATGGGACCATTTTAATTTACTGGCCATTATGAATGCTTAAATTCATGAAATTAATTCATGTTACTTGACATCATTTTGATAACCTAATTGGAAAGCATAATTCTGCAGGGTACAGTGGATAGTTTGTACTGCAGGGAAGAAAAGTAAGGATAGGGAAGCATATAACTTCTATTCTGTTGGTCTATGTGTTTGTTTTTGTGCTAATACTATGCTGTTTTTGTTACTAGAGATCTGTAGTATAATTTCAGATCAGATAGTGGATGCTTCCAGTATGATTCTTATTACTCAGAAATCCTTTGGCTATTCTGGACCTTTAGTGTTTTTTTATATGAATTTTAGGAGTGTTGTTTTCTGGTTCTGTGAAGAATGACATTGGTATTTTAATGGAGATTGCACTAAATCCGTATGTCATTTTTGCAAAAATGGCCATTTTGATAATATTTACTCTGTCTATCCAAGAGCATAGGAGGTCTGTCCACCTTCTAACATTTTGTTCAATATCTTTCTTCAGCATACTATAATTTTTTTTATCATGGGGATCTTTTACTTCTTTGGTTAGATTCGTTCCCAGGGTTGTTTGTCTGCTTGTTTATTTGTTTGTTTGTTTTGAGTGGAATTTTTTTCTGTATTTCTTTTCAGGGAATTTGTGGTTGATGTATAGAAAAGCTATTGGTTTTTGTTGGTTGATTTTATATACAGCTACTTTGCTGACTTTATCAGATCTAGATGTCTTCTGATTGAGTTTCTGGGGTCTCTTAAATATAGGATCATGTCATTTTCATCTGCAAACAGAGAGATGATTTCAGTTATTCTTTCTCTCTTTGTATCCCTTTAATTTTCTTCTCTTGCCTAATTGCTCTGGATAAAATTTCAAGTACTATATTTAGTAGGAGGGGTGATAAATTGTTCCTGATTTTAGAGGAAATGCTTTCAGATTTTCTCCATTCGGGCTGATGTTGGCTTTGGGTTTCTCATATATTGCCTCTATGATGTTGAGGTATGTTCTTTATATCTCAGTCTTTCTCAGTGTTTTTTTTTTTTTTTTTTTTTTTTTTTTTTTTTTTTTTTTTTTTTTTTTTTTTTTTTGTGGTACTGGGGATTGAACTCAGAGGCATTCTACCTCCGAGCTACACCCCCAGCCCTATTTTTTATTCTTTATTCTTTATTTTGAAACTGAGTCTCACTAAGTTGCGGAGTGCCTCACTCGGTAGCTGAGGCTGGCTGCGAACCTGGATCCTCCGGTCTCAGCCTCCCAAATGCTGGGATTACAAGCGTGCGCCACCACGCCCGGCTTCTCAGTGTTTTTTAAACATTATTGGGTGATAAATTTTATCCGCTACTTTTTCTTTGTTTATTGAGATAATCATGTTATTTTTATTCTTTGTTCTATTTATGTGATGAATTTCATTTATTAACATGCATATATTGAACCAACTTGGCATCTCTGCAGTAAAGCCAACTTGGCCATAGTGCATACTCTTGATGTGGTTTTGAATGTGAATTGCTAGTATTTATTAAAAATTTGTTCCAAATCAATAAACTAGACTATTCATATTTAGTTATGATTTAAAAACTATAATATAATTCCTAAAACTCAGCTTAGATAAAATAAAATATTTTCTCTTGCTTTGGCTTTAAGAGAAAGAACTCAAGTAATTACAGATAAAAACTTGTGTCCAGATATATAAATGTATAGTCAAATATTTCTAAAGTCTTGCATTAATAATGTTTATTACAATTAACCAGAACCCTAGGTAACAGTGACTACTGAGAGAAATGGGGTGGGTCTGTACCGAAGAAGGATGTGGAATATTAAGATAAAAACATTTTACAACATGACCCAGTGGGCTAAGATGACATAGAGGACAGAAAAACAGAAGAAATGAATAATTAGAACCTAAGCTGTACCTCCATATCTATCAAACTGGAACTGAAGTAAAACATAATTACAATAGTAACACATCTTAAAATATCTATATCTTGCTTTATGTGGGGTCCTTATTTGATTGAGAAATCTCGTTCTTCTGATAATCACTCATTTAGGTAATTTCTGTGTGCCTGATAATACTTATGAGTTTATTATAGACAACTTCCTTAAAAGTATCTAGTATTTATTTGTGGGAAGTGAAAATAGTAAGTTAAATCTAATTACTTTCATTTCATTATCCTCACAATTTAAACATTTAATTAAATCTTTAATTCATTTCTTCTAATTATCTCTCAAGTCCTTCTCCTAATTATCTCACTACATTATCTATCTTCTAGACCTACCATCACATTTGTATACTAAACTACAAAGTTCATAAATAGTTCAGAGCAATAGTCCCTCATTTGTTCCTCTGGTTCTAAGATAGCTCATGATCAATATTATTTCCTATGTATACTTTCAATGACTTCTATAGTTAGAAGTGTCAAGACTATGACCTCAAAAAAATTTGAAATGCATATTAAACATAGTATGTGTAGAGAGAATATTGGGAGCTTTTACCCAGGAGCCTTAGAAATAATGATACACTATAAAGAAATGATGAATTATGAAGTCATAGATATTAAGTACCCTGATTTAATTATTACATGATATGTACATGTATTGAATATTTTACTGTACCTCATAAACACATACAATTATTATAGATTAATTAAAATTTAAAAATTAAAGTTTCTTTTGCCTCTTCCAATATCAGCACATCAAGTGTGAGGTGTACCACATTCTTGATATCCTCAAAAATGTAAATGTTATTTTTTACTTAGAAACAAACAGTTCCATTAAAATACATTTACTGAATAAGAGATATGAGTTACATTTCTCCTGTGTTAGATATTGAGAAACTAAGGCAGGAAAGTATGCATAACTTATGCAATGTCCCAGAGAGTATGTAGTAAATATGTTACTAAATCCATTTGAATATCTCAAAGCCCTTTTCTTTGTACAAGTGTGTGAAATTTTATTTTATTGTTAGAATTTTATTGATGCATTGTGATTATATATCTTAGTAAGATTCAAAATGGTACATTCATATACGCACAAAACACCTCTTGAAGAAAATGTGGTCTCTAACACAGGAAAGAGTTTTATTCAAAAATAAAAAAACAAATTATGTCATTTGCAGAAAAATGGATGGAACTAAAGTGCATTATGCCAAGTGAAATCAGTCAGTCTCAGAAAGTCAAGGATCAAATGTTTTCCTCTCATAACTGGAAACTAGAGAGAAAATAGGAAAACAAAAGAACTTCATGATAATAAAGAATGAGACTAGTAAAATAGTAGAAGGGAATCAGTGGAGAAAGGAGGGGACGAGAAAGAAGAGGTCTAAGGAAGGAAACAGACCAAATAATATTATGTCCATATATGAAGGTATCACTAACAATCTTCCTAGCACGTGTGGACAGGGAAGATGAGGGGCAAGGGATGGGGTAGGAAGAGGGAATCACACTCAGCCCCCCTCCTTTGTTTCTCTGGTGCTGAGGATTGAACACAAGGGCATTCTATCTCTGAGCTATATCCCCCACATTTTTTGTTTGTTTGTTTGTTTTGAAACAGGGATTCTCTAGGTGGCTGAGAGTCTCACTAAATTGCTGAAGCTGGCCTCAAAACTGTGATCCTCCTTCCTTAACTTCCTAAGCCCTGGGATTACAAGCATGCACCACCACGCCCAGCTTCAAACCCCTTTGTAACCATTAGTTGGACCCATTTTCCAAATGCATGTTGTGCTCTAGGAGCCCTGTGTTAGTTGCACATACTTTTACCTCAGTCTTTCTGTATCCATATTTTTAATCTTAGCAGTTATTACTTTCTCCTGTAATATTTATCTTTGAAATTTCACAGACATGGTTCTACATAATATTTTTAATATATTTATTATAATACTAATTACATACTGTAAGCTATATTTTATTCATGTTTGTATCCTTTTGGAAACAAAAAACTTCATAAAGGTAAATATTAGGCATCTTCCAACATCTGAAATAAGGTGGAAATACAACAAATACATGTTGAATTAATTAACAAATTACATCCAGAAAATTATAAAAAATTATGTTATTCAAATCGTGATTTCTGGAAACTAGCATTCCATAAAGAGATGTCAGTTAAGATTGGGATTTAAAAATTAAAGGAAGTCTTCATAGTAGAGTGAAAGTTCCACAAGAGAGTAATATGAAGTGTAAAATTGAGTTACGAGACACCTCAAGAGAATCTCCTGCTTGAAGTCACAGATGAGGTAGAAAACCACGATCATAATAAATGTTTGAAACATGGTTTTCAGTTTTTAAGGTAAGGTTGTAGTTTGTGTCATATTCTTAAATTTTGTTTTTTGAAAAGCACGAAATCTTTTGCAATACATCCCAAAATACTTCTTTCACCTGCTGGTTCCTTAGAGTATAAATGAAGGGATTTAGTAAAGGGGCAATTGAGGTATACAGCAGAGCTACATCCTTGGACACAGTCACTCTCTCTTTTGCAGATGGTTTTATGTACATAAAGATACAGCTACCGTATGTCATGGAGACAACAATCATATGGGAAGTACAGGTGGAGAAAGCTTTGGTTCTTTGCTGTGCAGAAGGGAATTTCAGAATGGTCTTAATGATGCAAGTATAAGAGAGAATCACTAAGACCAATGTGACCACAAGTGTCACCACAGCTAAGACAAAAGACATCATCTCTAGGACATGTGTATCTGTGCAAGAGATCTGCAAGATAGGCGAGGTCTCACACATAAAGTGATCAATTATTCTGGAAGCACAGAAGTCCAGCTTGAGCCCCATGACCAAAGGAGGAAAGATGATTAAGAATCCAGTTACCCAGGAGCTGATCACAAGTTGGTAGCACACTTTGCTGTTCATGATGATTGGGTAATGCAGTGGTTTGCAGATGGCGACATAGCGGTCATAGGACATGGCAGCCAAGAGGTAAAACTCTGTGACTCCCAGCAACAGAATAAAAAATAATTGTGCTACACAACTATTATAAGAAATGGTTTTATCTCCACTCACAATGGTTGTCAGGAATCTGGGAATACACACTGTTGTGAATATGATTTCCAAAAAGGAGAAATTACGTAGAAAGAAATACATTGGAGTCTTGAGGCGGGGATCCAGCAGTGTGAGAAGGATGATGATTAAGTTCCCCATTAGGCTCAGTGAGTAGTTGAGAAATAGAAACAGAAAAACGACAATTTGCAATTTGGGGTCATCTGTCAGTCCTACGAGAATGAACTCTATTTCCATTGACTGGTTCTTCATTTCTCTTTTGTCAACCTTATCAGACCTGTATAGGAAAAGAAGAAAAAATTAGAATACATATACATTAGACTACATATACACACACAAACACACACACAGAAGCATAAAAGGATGCATATTCTGAATCTTATCCATTTGAAATAGTTTTGCTACCCTGAAATTTCAGATGACAAATAATTATATGCTGGAATAACTCAATGTGATGGAATAATTCAAAATTCTATCCCTAACAAATTTTACCCATTCAAATAATATATACTAGTTTAGTAATAATATGTAATCTGTTAATATAATATGAAACATAATATATAAATATATAGTAATATATATTTTACTGATATACATTTGAGTCTATCACTTCTAAATGGCCTCTTATCTGCACATAGAATTTAAATAATAGCATATTAATTATTTAAATTTATTTTTCTATTGTTTTTATCATACCTGTACAAGTTAAACTAAGTTTATGTTTTTTAGGATGAGTATCAGGGTGATGTTTCAATCAGGATTTCGGAATAGTTGAAAATACTAGTTTTAATAATTTTGAAATTTTCTCTGCACTGAGAGTATACCATTACTATTATAAGCTTTCTTTTTTCTGTATTCAAGTGGAGAATCATTGACCTTTTTAAAACACATTCTTCTATGTAGCTACATAATTCAAATACTTTTTTATTCCCACCATATACTTTTCAGAACTATTGAATATCCCATGGAGAATACTATTTCCTCGCTTTTCTACATATAAGAATTACTCCCCTGTTATATTAAACAGTCAGTCTACTACATTATATGGATTCTTTTTGGACTATTAAGAGAAAGGGGTTACTAAGTCTCTGTTACCTTTATTTTTGCATTGGCTTAATAATATTGATTTTTTTGCAATGTATTACTTTTGAAAAAGTAATTCATTACTTTTAACTAGTTTGTAGTTACTGTTAACTAGTTTTGAAAAATGCTAATATTTTACATGTGTAATATTATTTTCCAAAACAGATATCAGTGAATAGTTCTAACATTTTAATGCCAACTGAAGACTTTCAGGCTTCAGCTACTAATTGATACAAGCTTTTATTGTAAAAATGCGTATTTCTGTTCTTGTTATGTCTGACTTACGTTTTTACTCTCTTCAGATTTGAGGTTCTTTAGGAATTAGTCAAACAATTTCTAAAACATGTGGGTCTAACATACTATTCTAGAACTATATTGTTTCAAATTCTGGGGAAGAATAACTCAGTATGTTTTGTATTTCACTTCACCCAGGCCAAAAGTTCATTAACGGAGTCAGAGAAATGAAACATAGAATCACAGTATGTCAATAAAGTAGATTATATCAAGTATTAATTGTACAGTCATAAAATTACTCCACCATTTAAAAACGTGTAACACATGAAAACTCAATACTCACATACAACTTTCTGAATTAGACCTCCTGGGTGTTTGCCTGAGTGTCTGATCTTGAAAATAAGTTAAAATTATACTGCACTTACCTTTTTCGATCTATTCATTCCCAGATGTGTATGTAGAAGAGATGCATACTAATATAATTAATGACAATTTTACCTGCTTATATGATCATATTTCATTACCAATGGACAAGTTTATTGCCAATGATTTTTGTGGGGAGAGGAAATGTGCACATATTGTCCTTGTGTGAAAGATATCCACATTTTTTCAAAGTCATAGGCACTATATAGGCTTGAGGCTAGGGTGTCAATGCTTTTAATGAGCACCTATCTGCCATTCCAGATATGTTCAACCTCTTGAAATTTTGTTCCTACATTTGAGATTGCTGGCATTCAAAACCTCAAATTAGATACATGCTCTTTAAAATGAAATAGTGGGAAATGAAATAAAAAGTAACTGCTAAAACATAACTCTTCCAAGAAAGAGATGCCACTTAGCCAATTGTACATTTATAAATGCTGCAGTTGTATCATTTTCTGCTCACTACCAAGTCAAGGGAATCTGTTAAAATAAAACAAAAACAAACTCTTCTCTGGGGATTAGTGATACAAAAGTACAAATTATTGGCAATAAAAAATGCCACTGTAGTATTCTTTAAGTCAGATCTGAATAGAATGTATCCCAAAGGAGTATCACTAAGCAATTTTGAAAATCAGTAAAATATTTAATAAGAACATAAACAGCTCACTATCTGGGGAATCACTGGAAAATCCCAAACTGGTTTACATATAGAATGAACTACTAATATGTACAAAACATGAATGAATTTTGAAAACTGTGCAGGAAGTGAATGAAACAGATACAAAAGTGTTTCATAATCATACAAAAATACTGTATTATTCCATTTTCATAGATCTGGAAAGGACTGAACTAATGAGATAGAAATCTGATCAGTGGTTCCACAGGTTGGGAGTGAAGGCAAAGGATTAGCTCAGACATACCATGAAGGAACATTTTAGGGTGACAGATAATCTTATATCTTGACGATGGTAATGGTTGCATTAATATATTTGTTTGGCAAAGTTTGCTAAACTGTATATCCACAAAACATGAACCTTGTCATCAAATTCAACATCCATCCATCCTTCCAACAAAATTATCTATACACATTTGCTTCCTTTTTAGCCAGCTATTTAGAAGATGATGTATACCTGCACTGCATAATAAAAACAGGTACTATCTATCTGTGGAAGAATACATTATATTTTAATTAAAATTAAATGATCAGTTTTTCAGTCATACTAGCTACATTTCAAGGACTACAAGTACTAAATAGCTACGTGAATAATTGGTTATCCTATTACACCACAGTGACTTTGACAATTAATTGTCTTATTATGCTAATATTTAATATGAGGTCTACCCTCTAAAATGTATTTTTAACTGCAGTGTACAATATTGTTAAATACAGGCACTATGTTGTAGAACAGACCTCTAGAACTGAATCATCTTGCATAACTAAAAATTTATACTTGTTGAAAAGCAAATGCCCATTTACCCGTGTTCACAAGCCCCTTATAACCACCATTTGATTCTCTGGTTTTTGAGTTTGGTTATTTTATATATCACAGATAAGCGGAATCATGCAGTAATTTTGGTACAACTGTCATTTTTCACTTAGCATAATGTCCACCAAATTCATTGTTGCTATTACATTTGGCAGGATTTCCATCCTCTTGTAACACTGAATATTATTCCATTTTGTGTATGTACCATGTTTTATGTATCCAATCATCCATCAGGGATCATTTAGTTGTTTCCATATGTGGCTACTGTGATCAACCATACAGTGAATATGGGAGTAAATCTATCTCCACAAGGGTTTTATTCTTTTGCATATACACCTAGAGGTTGGATGACTGGATCACATGGGAGTTCTATTTTTAATTTTCTGAGAATTTTTGGAAGCCTTGTTAGTCATCTGCTTTGAGGTCACCCTGGTCTGACTTAGGAGAGTCATATACTGCCCACCCAATGGGACATTTCTGCATGTAGACAAACCTCCAAGGACCAAAGGAAACCAATATTCAAAGACCCTGACAACTTCCTTGTTTACCATTTCCTTTCCTGATTCATCTTTGACTACCTTGATGTTTTTCCCTCACATAACCCATGACTGCTTTGCTGTTTCTTGTGATTAATGATTTCTTACAATGTTTTGGTTAAAATCTTCAATATAAGGAAGACTCTGTTGGAAGGAGAGCGAGGAGAGATATCTCTCTTCTCCCTAGCCCCCTCTGCTATTTTGTATTTCTACTAATAATTTTCTATAAAATCATTCAGACTCCATTGTCATTTATGCAACAGAATTCTAATCAATCAACATCTGCTACAATAACCTCCGTTTTTTCCCTTCTCTGTACTGTGTCACATTCCCACTAACAGCATACAAGTGTTCTAATTTCTCCATATTCTGACAAACATTATCTTTTTGTTTTTGCTAATATCCATTGTAATAAGTTTGAGATGATAATCTCATGGTTTTTTGGGTTTTCATTTCCTGATGATTCATGATGATGGCCAGCTTTTCAAATACTTATTGTCCATTTTTATGTCTTCTTTGAAGAGATAAATGTTCAAAATCTTTGCCTATTTTTTGTTGGGTTACTTACATTGTTTTTTGTTTGTTTGCTTTGTTTTGCTAGTGGGTTGTAGGAGTTATTTGTAGATTTTAGAGATTAATCCCTTGTCAGGGATTAAGATATTAACCAATTCCACGGGTTCCTTTGAACTCTACAGAGTGTGTAGTTTGCTGTGCAGAAGCAGAAGTCTTACTTTAGTGTAATCTCATTTATATATTTTTCCTTTTGCCTGTGCTTTTGTTGTCATACTAAAAAATTGTAGCCACAACCATTGTCATTAAATAATCTTCCATTTTTTTCTTCTAAGCATTTTACAATTTCAGGTGTTATCCTTAAGTAATCTGTTTTGCATTTATTTTTTGTATGGCTTACAAGTTCATTGTTTTCTATTTAGATATTCCCTTTTCTTCTCCTCTCTTGTTGAAGAAGCTATCTGCCTTGTGTATTCTTGGCACACTTGTCAGATATCAGTTGACTATGTATGTGTGCATTTAATTGTCCACCCACTATACTTTCTTTTATACTTTTATTGGTTCATTGTAATTTCACATCACTGTGAGGGTCAAAGTGATACAAACATGTGTGCACATAGAACTTTCTGTGTTTCCTTCCACATCTATACCTTCATATATGGACATACTATTATTTGAATTGTTTCCTTAACCAGTTCTCCTTTCTCCTACCCACCTCCCTGCCCCAATTCTCTTCCACTATTTTATTTGTATCTCACCTCATTTATGGTTTTGTTTCCTATTTTTTTCTAGCTTTTACATGTGACTCTGCAACTGGCTAAACTAACAGCATAATATTCTCTAGTTCCATCCTTTTTCCTGCAATGATATAATTTTGTTCTTTCTAGCAGAGAAGAATTCCATTGTATGTATATACCACACTGTTGACAGACAACTGGGTTGGTTCCATAATTTAGCTATAGTGAATTGTGCTGCTATAAACATGGATATATATGTATCACTATAGTATTCGTACTTCTGATTTTAATTCTTTTGGGAAAGTACCAAGGAGTAGTATAACCTATTTGGTGGTTTTATTCCTATTTTCTTTTTTTCCTTTTTTTGTTTTTGTAGTATCTTGTATTGAACTCTGGGGCATTCTCCCTCTGAGCTACATCCCCAGTCCTATTTTTATTCTTTATTATGAACTAAGTTGCAGAGGGCCTTACTAAGTAGCTGAGGTTGTCTGGGAACCTGTGATCATCCTGTCTCAGCCTCCCAAGTGCAGGGATTACAAGTATGTTCCACCATGTCCTACTCATTCCTAGTTCTTAAGGAATCTTTATAGACATCTCTATAGCAGTTGTACTTATTTGAAATACCCTCAATAGTATATAAGGGTTCATATTTCCCCACATCCTCCCCAGCATTTATTATTGTTTGTATTCTTGATGATTGACATTCTTACTGGAGTTAGATAAAATTTCAGTGTCATTTTGATTTGCATTTCTTCAATTTCTCATTATGTTGTTTTTATAATATATAATATATAACAATAATATATGTATTATTTTTTTCCAATACTGGAGATTAATTCAGGGGCATTCTACCTCCGAGCTATACCGCCAGCCCTATTTTATTTTATCCTTTATTTTGAAACCGGGTCTCACTAAGTTGCGGAGTGCCTCACTTGGTAGCTAAGGCTGGCTGGGAACCTAGATCCTCTGGGAACAGCTTCCCAAAGGCTAGGAATACAAGCGTTTGCCACCATGCCCGGCTTATGTTTTCATATATTGATTGGACATTTATTTCCTCCTTTGACAAGCATCTCTTCAGTTCAGTTATGATTGAGTTATTTGTAATTTTAGTATTAAGGGTTTTGTTTAAGCTCTTCATATATTCTAGATGTTAGTCCTCTATCATAGGAGTAACTGGCAAAAATCTTCTCCCATTGTATAGGCTATCTCTCTCTTTTTTTATCAGTACTGAGGATTAAACCCAAGGGTATTCTACCTCCGAACTACACCCCCCAGTCCTATTTTTTATTCTTTATTTTGAAACAGGGTCACTAAGTTGTGGAGGGCCTCACTAAGTAGCTGGGGCTGGCTAAGAACCTGCGATCTCCAGTCTCAGCCACCCAAGTACTGGGATTACAGTGTGTGCCTCCATGCCTGCCTCTATAAGCTATCTCTTTATACTCTTGATTGCTTCCTTTGTTGTCCAGAATATTTTTAATTTAATGCCATCACATTTATTGATGCTTGGTTTTATTTATCGAATTTTGGGGGTCTTATTGAAGAAGTCTCTACCAGAACCTTTGTGTTAGAAGGTTGGTCCTATGTTTTCTTATAGTAACTGCAAGTTTTCTGGTCTAAATTCTAGGTCATTGTTCCCTTTTGAGTTGACTCTGTGCAGGATGATTAATTAGGGTCTAATTTTATTCTTCTACATATGGATACTCAGTTTCCCAGCACCATTCATTTAAAAGGCTTTCTTTTCTCCAACATATATTTTGGCTTCTTTATAAAAAGTCAACTAACTCCAGGTGTGAGGATTTGTGTTTCTATCTTCTGTTCTAATTTATTGGTGTACATATTTTTTTACACCAACATCATACCATTTTTTACTACCAACAAAGAAATCTGGAAAACAATTACATTCACAATATCCTCAAAAATACCCTAGGAATAAATCTAACCAGAGAGGTAAAAGACTTCTTCGATGACAATTATAGAATGCTAAAGAAAGAAATTGAAGAAATCCTTAGAAGATGGAAAGACTTCCAATGCTCTTGTATAAGCAAAATAAATGTTGTCAAAATGGTCAGACTACCAAAAGCCATCTACAGATCCAATATATTTCCTATCAAAATACCAATGTCATACTTCACAGAGATAGAAAAAATGATCTTAAAATTCATATGGAAAAACAAAAGACCCAGAATATCCAAAGCAATCCTGAGTAATAGAAACTATGCAGGAGGCATTGCAATACCTTCCCTCTCTATTCTCTTCTATTAGTCTTTATGCCAGTGTAATACTCTTTTAATTACTATTGTTTTAAAGATGTAATTTAAAATCAAGAAGTATGACTCTCTAGTTTTGTTTTTCTTTCTCAAGATAGTTTTTGGCTGCTTGAAGCCCTTTGTGGCTGCATATGAATTTTGGGATATTTTTCCTATGATATAAAAATGTCATTGGAATTTTGAAAGGGTTTGCATTGAATCTGCATTTCACCTTGAATTAATATGCACATTTTAACAATATCAAACTTTGCAATCTATGAACATGGGATGTCTTCTGCTTACTTTTGACTTTCCACATTTTTTTTACCAATATTCTATAGTTTCCATTGCTCAAGGCTATAAACTCCTTATTTAAATGTATTCCTAATAATTTTGTCCTGTTTAATACAATTTTAAATGGATCTTCTTTTAAAATTTCATTTTCAATTTTTTTTTTACATTTTTATCGTAGCAGCAAGATAATTTTCGGGAGAAATGTTATTTAGAATATGTTGTATATATAGAATGGTCAATGTTATCTGATTAATTCACTTTTAACACCTCTCTATAAAAGCAAAGATTAGTACATATCAGTGAAGAATTCAAATCTTAAATTCTAATGTTATGATTTCTCAAGTATGAGTAAGTGAAGAACTCCTGAAACATTTTAACTATAAAATATTTTCACTGAGAATATTAAGTGTTGGAGAATGTGACATTTTAATTTCTTACTAAATGAACTATATAAAGGTTTAATATGAAAATATTCCACATTTTCACTCAAAGTAAAATTAATTCTTAAATATTACTATTTTAAATTGCTTTTGTCATGACCTGAAAAGATGCAAGGAATTACATCATTATTTTTAAAAATTTACTAGTACTTCTTTTTTGGCTTAGAATATGGTCTAATTTAAAGAAGACCTGTGAGCAGCTGAAAAAAATTTGAATTCAGCCATTGTTGAATGGAATATTCTTTTTTTCCATTTCTTATTGGTGCATTGTAATCATACATTTTTGTTAGGTACAAGCTACTAAAGGAATACATGCACATATTTCTCATTTATCCCTTCCCCAATCCCAAACTCCAGCCCTATTCTCTTTCCCTCTCTCCTTCGCAAGTTCAGTGATTCACTTTGATATGTTTGTGAAAGTGCATCATGTGCATTAGGATGTCCCCACTCATCACCTTGTTAAGTCACTTTCATTGCTCATCTAAGGTTTCTCCTTCTTCATCTGGAGTCCCTATTATGTCCCACTATCTCCCTAGCTTCTGCATATTAGGGAGAACAAATGATTTTTTACTTTTTGTGACTGGCTAATCTCACTTAACATAATGTTTTCCAGTTCCATCCATTTCCCTGCAAATGATATGATTTTGTTCTTCTTTATGGCTGAGTAAAATTCCATTGTGTACATATCCCATAGTTTTGTAATCCATTGATTTGTTAATGGACATCTTTGCTGGTTCCATAGTTTGGCAATTGTGAATTGTGTGGCTATAAACATAGATGCACATGCATTAGTCTGATAGTTTGGTTTCAATTCTTTTGGGTAGATACCCAGAAGTGGTATTGCTGCATCATATGGTAGGTTCATTTCTATATATCTGAGGATACTCTATACAGTTTTTCAAATTGGTTGCACTAATCTGCAATCCCACCAACAGTGTATTAGTGTTCCACTCCTCCAAACCCTCACCAGCATTTGTTGTTGTTTCTGTTGTTGATGATTGCCATTCTCATTGGATTATGTGAAATCTTAGGATACTTTTGATTTGCATCTCCCTGAATGCTAATCATTGATTTGATGAAAAAATTTAGAAATTAAATAAGAGAACTATACAGGATATGAAAGGACATTTCAATTAAAAAAATTGAGGCCCTAAACAATAATCAAAAAGAGGTTCTGAGAGAAATGAAAACAATAATTAAAACGAAATGCTCAGTAAAAATTATCTCCAACACAGTAGACTATATGGAAAATAGAGTCTCACATTTAGAAGACAGCTCATTCACAACTGACCACACTGTCAACAATATAAAGAAGTATTGTGAGCAATGGAGTCTCAGGGTCCTAAGACAAATAAGTCATGTGACACACAATTTGTGTCTTTCCATAAACTCACCAGATTTATTCAATACTCAAAGTTTAGAGTTAGCAGGAACTTATCAAGATATTGTCTAAGTAAAGTTCTATGTTCGAATATTGGGTGACTACTTTGAGAAGGTTGATTAGCAATGAATAAAAATCAAACAATACACTTTGCACTAGCAAATCTCACAATTTAGGTTGACAAAGTGCTAAACAGAACATATATTCTAAGACTTAGACCACAAGAAATAGTCAGCCAAATAATACAATACAAACAAATAAAAAATAGAGAATAATGAAGCAAGTCCAGTAGTGGAAGAAGATATTCAGGGGTTGTCCCGAGTGCTGAGCTGGTCTGAAGGTAGAGGGCCCACTGATCCTCAGGCAGAAAAAGAACAGAACCATAACCATAGGCAAACTGTTGTGGCATAGGCAAAGTTCAGCATGCTGTCTCTAGTAAGGCCAGTGTCTTTACAGAATATTCTGAGTATTTCCCAGTGTCTTTGACAAGTTCATCCAGGCATATCAAACCTACCAGACTACTGTCGTGAGTTCAATGTATTGATAATGTAAGTCCATCAGAGATATGTAGGTATTTTATGATCCAAGTATGTGTTATCGACTCCAGCAGAGAAGTGCTATTCTGAGCCCTATACTGACATGTCCAGAAAAGTTTCTCAAGCTGCATGTTGGCATGTCTGGGCAAGTTGCTTGTGAAATTTTGTCTGAGCTATATGCTGGCATGTTAAGACAAGTTTTTTAGTAATTCCTAAAAAATTTTATGTCCCATGCTCTATATAATAAGACAATATGATAACACAACCAGAATATTCAGTAAATCTAGAAGGCCTAAAATAGTAAATCAAAGGCATTAGGAATCTCTTCAGAAAATAAAGTCAGAGAATTATTCAAACATGGAAAATGAGATGGACATCCACGTAAAGGAGACATTGAGAATCCCAGTAACACAAGATCAAAGAAGAACTTCTTCACCCCATATAATAAGCAAAATAACCAACTAAGAGGTCAAGGAGAGAATCTGAAATGTGTGAAGAACAAAAGAATAGGTGTCATTTAGAAGCACAATATGATTCCCTTTGGTCTTTTCAACCAGAATTAAGAGCATCAGGTGGACCCTGTAATGATAAACTCTGAACCCTGAAAGAAAATAACTTCCAACCAGGACTGGTATACCCAGAAAATATATCATTCAAATTTGATGGAGAAGCCAGGCATGGTGGTGAACACTTGCAATTCCAACACTTGGGATGCTGAGATAGGATGATCACAGGTTCATAGCCAACCTCAGAATCTTAGTGAGGCCCTTGGAAACAAAAGAAAAATATATTTTTTCTTTATTCAAAACAAAAAATAAAATAGGCCAGGTATGTAGTTCAGTGATAGAATTCGCATGGTTTCAATACACAGTACCATGAAAAAGAAGAAAATTCACAGAGGAATAAAACCCTTCTAACATAAGCTGAAATTAAGAAAAAATCATGACTTCCAAGACAACACTAGATAAAATACTTAAACAAATAAAACACAAAGAGGAAACAAATTAACAAATTAACACCTGAACCAGAGAAAGTATGAATTCTACTGTGCAGGAGCCTTGGTCCATGGAGAAAAAGAAACAGAGGCCAGAGTAGAATAAAGCACTAGTGAAGGCTCAGTGAGGGAAGCTCTGCTTCTGAACTCCAATGGAATTGTCATACAGATTATATCATCCCTACGAGACAGGTTTTGATGGGATCAATAATAGGTAGGGGTACCAATATGTGACTTCAGGTTATCTTTAATTTCTGCTTCCTGGGCTATATTTCCAGTATTAGCCTCCATATGTCTGGAACTGGCAGTGCCATCTTGGACTCCACATGGTTGGAACTGGGTGGTGCTGTCTTGCTAGACTTAGCTGCCTTATCTTGCAGTCTTATCTGCAGGAGAGGCCTTGCTCCATTTGCCTCAGAGAAGAGACTATGAACAAGGCTTTATTCTATCTTGTCTCTAGAATTTTGACCAAGTGTCACCTTCAAGGACATGTCCCAGGCTCTGCCTCACCATCAGATGAGCAACTTAGTGAAGGACAAATGACACTATATCAAACAGAAAATATAATTCAAAATGGCAGAAAATAAAAATCATCTCTAAATAATAATATTTAATGTCAATGGTCAAAATTCCTCAACTAAAAGGCATAGACTAGCAATGTGGATTAAAGGCTATAATTCAACTATGTACTGCTTCAAGAAACTTACCTAATAGGCAAAAATATTTATAAGTTGAAGGTAAAAGGATAGAAAAAGATATTTCATCAAATAGAGATTGAAAACAAACAAGGGTAGCAACACTTCTTTCTGACACAATAGACTTTAAGCCAAAACTTAGAAGAGACAAAGTGGATCATCTATTGCCAATAAAATAAAAAATCCAAAAAGAAGATATAATAATAGTAAAGATTTATATCCCAATTTTGTGGGCAATTCCACTTAAAGAAACTCTTCAGGACATTAAGACTCAGATATATCTCAATACAATAATAATGGAAGATTTAAACACACCTATCACAACAACAGATAGATCTTCCAGACAAAAGATCAGGAAAGACTCTTCATATTTGAAGAACATTATAAACCAAATGAACTTATACGCATAAACAGAGTATTCCCCCAAAAAACTGCTGAATAAACATTCTTCTCAGCTGATCGTGGAACTTTTTCCAAAATAGACCATATTCTGGGACACAGAGCAAGCATCAACAAATACAAAAAATGTAACTTAATTCTATGAAAGTAGAAGTCAAGCACAAGAAGACCCAAAGGAATCACTCAAATACACAGAGATTGAAAGTTACATTTTTTAATGAGGACTAATTTCCAGGACATTGATCCATCTTGAGTTAACTCTTGTGAGAGGTAAGGATTTAATTCTATTTTTCTACAAATGGATAACCAGTTTTTCCAACACCATTTGCTGAAAAGTCTGTCTTTTCTACAACTTGGCACATTGTCACAAATCAATTGTATATTAGTGTGTGTATTTGTTTGACTCTTCTTTTCTGTTCATTGGTCTGTGTGTCTGTTTTTGTGTCAACACTATGCTGTTTCTATTACTATAGCTCTGTAGTCGAATTTGAAATCAGATATTGTGATGCCTCCTGCATGGTTCTTATTGCTGAGAATTGCTTCAACTATTCTGCATCTTTTGTTCTTTCACATGAAATTTATGACTGATTTTTCAAGGTCTGTGAAGAATGACATTTGTATTTTAATGTGGATTGCATTGAGATCTGTAGACCACTTTTGGTAGAATGGCCATTTTGATAATATTTATTCTGCCTATCCAAGAGCTAGGAAGATCTTTTTATCTTATAAGTTCTTCAATTTTATTAGTGTTTTATGATTTTCATTGGTTAGATTTATTACTAGATATTTGCTGAATTTGTTAATCAGCTCTAGAAATCTTAGTTGAGATCTGGGGTCTTCTAAATATAGGACCATGTCATCCTCAAATAGAGGTAATATTGGTTCTTCTTTTCCTATTTGAAATCACTTGATGTCCTTCTCTTATTTCTCTTGCAAGAGACTTGAGGACTATATTGAAAAGGAGAGATAATAATGGGTATCCTTGTCTTTTTCCTGATTTTAAAGGGAATTCTTGTAGTTTTTTTTTTTTTCCATTTAGTATGATGTTCACTTTCAGTTTACTGTATATTGATTTAATGAGACTTAATTAAGTTCCTTCTATTTGGATTTTCTGGAGTGTTTTTAACATGACTGGATATTGGATATTGGCTAAAGCTTTTTCAGCATCTACTGAAATGTTTATGTGAATTTTGTCCTTAGTTCTATTTATATGGTGAATAACATGTATTAATTTGCATATGTTGAACAAACCTTGCATCCCTGGGATGAAATCAAGTTGGTCATGGTATACAATTTTCTTGATGTGATTTTGAATGTGTATAGCTAGTATTTGGTTTAGAAGTTTTGCATCAATACTCATCAAGGATATTGGTCTGTAATTTTCCTTTCTTGAGGGATCTTTATTTGGTTTTGATATTAAGGTAATACTGGCCTCATAGAAGGAGTTTGGAAGAATTCCATGTCTTTATATTTCACAGAATAACTTGTGAAGTTTTGAGTGTAGTTCTTCTGTAAAGATTTTGTAGAATTCCACTTGGAATCTGTCTGGACCTTGGCTGTTCTTTGATGGAATGAATTTTTATTGCTGTTTTTATCTCTTTGGGTATTTATTGGTTTAGGTTTTCAGTGCTTCCTTGGATCAATTTAGGTAGGTTTTATGTGTTGATAAATTTGTTTATTTCTTCCATGTTTTCTAGTTTAGTAGAGTACACATTTTCAAAATAATTTCTGAACAATCATATTGAGAGATTAAATCACACTGCTCATACCACCAGATAAGTAATTCCAGGCAAAAGATAAGTAACGATTCTTTAGAGAAAAAGAACACTATAAATCAAATTGCCCTTTTAGACATATACAGAATATTCTAACCAACACCAGCTGAATACACATCCTTTGTAGCTGCTCATGGAACCTTCTCCAAAATATACCACATCCTGGACTACAAAGCAAGTACCAGAAAATTTTAAAAATGTAATATAATTCTCTGCTCTTCTCCGACTACAATGGAATGAAAGTAGAAATCAACAACAGGAAGTCCAAAAGAAATTACATAAACACATGGAAATGGAATGGTACACTTTTAAATGAAGTTTAGATCAGGGAAGAAATGAAAGGAAAATTAAAATTACTAAAATTCAATAAAAATATAAACACAACAAATAAAAATCTATGGGACACTTTGAAGGCAGTTTTAAGAAGAAAATTTATATCACTGTGTGTCCACATAAGAAAAACATAAAGTCACCAAATATACTAATGACACAACTCAAAGACATTGAAAAATAGGATCAGTCCAATCCCAAAGCCAACAGAAGGCAAAAGATGATAGTTAATATTGGAGCAGAAATCAATCAAAGAGAGAACAACAAAAACAAAAACAACAACAAAATACAAAAGATTGACGAAACTAAAAGCTGGTTCTTTGAAAAGATTAATGAGATTGATAAACCCCTACCCAACTTAACCAAAAGAGAGAATCAACCCAAATTGTTAAAATCAGAAATAAATAAAGGAGACATCACTACTTACAATGGGAATCTAGATATTTCAGTATCTGGAGTACATCACACCAGCTCTTCCTGGCTTTCCTGACTTGGGTTGAGAAATCTAGAGTAATTCTTATTGTTTTTTGTCTGAATGTTATTCATTCTTCTCAATGTTTTAAGATTCTTTGTCCTCTATGTTAGTCATTTTGATTATTACTTGGTGTTGAGAATTTTTGCTTTGATCTTATCTTGTTCGTGTTCTGAATGTCTCCTGTACTTGGATGTCCAGATCTTTTTCTATGTTTAGTAAGTTCTCTGATATTATTTCTCTGAAGAGGTTTCTAATATCCTTGGTTTGTCTTCCTAAACCTCCTTCAATGCCTATTATACATATGTTAGGTAATTTCATATTATCCCATATTTCTTGGATGTTCTGGTCCTGTCATTGTATTGTTTCATCTATAGTGTTGACTGTGTGGTCAATTCTGAATAAGCTGCCTCCCAAGAGTGAGACTCTATTTTCCATGTGCCTACCAGAGGTGGTTTCTATTGAAGTCATTAATTCATTTATTGACTCTTTTATTTTACTTAAAGCCTCTTTTTCATTCTTAATGAATTCCTCAATTTCTCTATTGATCTTTCATTTCCTGTATACTTGCTCTGATTTTATTTCTGAGGCTATTGAGTGTACTGAAAATCCAAATTCTCTTTCTGATATTTCCTACAGTTCAATGATGGTGACCTTCCTGGTTGTTGAGTTGCAGGAGTTTATTGTTTCCTTGCCAACTTCATTCTCATGTTTTCAGAGTTCTCAGGTTTGTATTTCGTCTTGGCATTCTCTTCTTCTTTGTGTAACTTTGTGTAAGAATCCTGTGTGTATTTGTTAGCCCATTATAATAAGGCCTATGATATTCCATTCATAGACTGAAGCCTGATGGTTGGGATTTAATACCTCATAAACCTACTGCTGCTTTGCTGGTTATGAACCCATGAAACACTGCAGAACACTGACCTCCAGTCTCTGTGGCCTTTGGGTATGAGCTCAACAAGGTCAGAGATTATTATGTTCCGAGTTTGTGGCCCAGCTGGCTGAGCTTTGATGGCCCATGAACACCACCATTGATAGCCCAAGAATGCCACCTTGTTAGGGAGGGATTGTATCACTCTGAGCCTGAAGCTTGAGTAACTCAGTTATGTGACCTCAGGGACACTGCTCCTGCTCTGGGCTTCTGGGATCAGGTAAGACTTTTTTGGCCTCTGACCTTGGTGCATGTAGGGCCCAAACACTGCTGGCTATCCGTTCATAACCTTCTGAGCCTGCAGCATGGTTCACTACCTTATTTCATCCCACAGACACCACTGTTGGCTACTCTCTAGTGATTGCTTGAGACCCAACTGGAGAAGGGCAAACTGCCATCTCAAGTTCCCCCCTTCCTGAAGGTACTTAGGGATTATCTGCTAATTTATATTCTTCTGTGTCCAACTCTATCCCCTGCTCCCACTTGTGCAGGATGATTTGCAAACTCATAGACCTGGCCAGTCTGCTAGTTGCCACACAAGTCTTTGTAGCCATGCAGGCTTCCACTGGGAAGCTTTGTAAATTCATGGTCTTATCAAGCACTACTTGATTCCCTGCAGAAAGAGATGAATTCAGCTGCAGCCACAGAAATTTACTCCGCAGTTTGTCTGATTGATCTGTAGCTCCAGGATTTCCTGGATAGTCTGGGGAGTCGAGTCTTGAGGTATTCAAGTGTGAAGAGAAGAGTGTTATTGCTTTGATAATGGTTTTTTGCAGTCACTTGCTCAACAAGATTCTGCTTCTTCTTTGCTGGAGTTGGTCTCTGAGAGCTACTGGATCTGGCAGCCACCAGCCCCTGTGCAGGCTCACCAAGATGACACTGCTTCACTCTCGGCTCACCAGATGAAACACGTGAAGCTTTTTTTCAGTGCTCTTCTCTGTGTGCTGCTTCCAATTCCACCATATTTCAACTATCTTTCTTCCGTTGAGTTCTGACTGCTTTTCTTCTCTCATTACGAAGTAATCTTCCAGCTGGTTGAGTTCCAAGTCTCAAAGCCACCAAAAACACACTGCCTCCCTCTATTCCACCATCTTTAGTTCTATATAGCATTATTTGAACTGCTATGCTGGGGTTCTTTGTGTGTGTGGCATTAGGGATTGAACACTGGGGCATTTTACCTCTAAGATATACCCCATCCCTATTTTATTTTTTATTTGAAACAAGGTCTTGATAAGTTGCTGAGGACCTTGCTAAAGTGCTGGCCTTGAACCTGCAATCCTCCTGTCTCAGCCTCTCAAGTACTGAGACTCAGCCATGTACTGTCATGCCCTGTTCATATGCTTAGGTTTATTCACCCTTTCAAGTTTCAAAATTGATAACAATCTATTAGTCAGTACATAAGAGCACTTAAATGAACTATGGCATATCCTAGCAAAGGACTATGCCACCATAAACAAATTTGAAATATCTCCCTTTACTTTTCCTATCTTTTTCCATCTTGTATTGTCACTTTCTATATCCATTTTAAAATATTCTTCTACAGCCTAAGCTATGTATCGATGATTGGTGTGTGCAGAAGGCAGGCAATTATAATAGCAAACTTAACTTAATTCTCTGAAAGCATGGATCAAGTATGTAAGTTTGTCAAAGTGTGTGTATGTGTATGTGTGTGTGTAGAAAACACTTCTGTAACACACAATTTGGCAGTCTCTTAGGAAGTGATGCTTTCAGATCTCAGTTACCTTGAGAATTCTTTGTTCTTATTAGGTAATTCCCTGTAAGACACAGAAGACATAAATTCTCCCTGGGCTCAGGAGATAGCTAATTTTCACATTGCATTATATGTCACATTTAGCAAGATTCACAAAATACTTCAAATAAGTGAATTGTGGTAAATTGTAGAAAGAAAGTAATTTAATAGATTCTCCTCATGAAATGTAACAAATTAGTAAAAAATAAGATTTCTAAGACAAGATTTAAATCACTGATCGATTTTATTGTAGAATGAAGTGTGTAGATAGAAGAATGGATCATCACAGTTCTGTTCACCAGGATGATGTGCTAAGTATTGAAGTACAGAAGGTTGCCTAAACCTGTGTGTACAGAACAAAGCAAAGGGGTAAGGACTTCGGATGTGTAATCTTTCAATTACCTAACCTTGCCCTCCACCTTTAAATAGCCCCCTCATGAAGTTTTTTTCCCCACCAATGGTTTCAATATGACAGTACCATTTCTTATTAAAGAAAGTTGTTAAACTATGTTAAAGGATTAGTGTTTAAGCCACTTTCTTCATTTTGACTTGTAGATGCTGATAAAAGTTTATAAATAAAATATTAAAGTGACTTAAAAATGGAAAGATTTTGATTTTTATGTGACATTCATCATATTCCAGAAAACTAAATATAATTGCATTTAATGGCCATGTTCACATAATCTAATAATGTGATTATGCTGTTTTTCCCCAAAATGTCTATTAAGGAGACACAGAATTCATCGTTGTTGAAGCAGGACAAATCAATGGTTTGGCATGAGGATATTCTAGTTTAAATATTACATAATCAACCATTTCTATCACTGTTGCCATTGGGATGACTTGTATCAAAAAGAGCATTTAATAATACATTATTTCCCAATCATCTGAATGTGCTAAAAAGCTCTGGATGGTGGATCATTGTTCTTTCCAATGGTTTATGGTTTATTAGAGATGACT
Source organism: Graphiurus murinus (assembly GCA_004027655.1). Taxonomy (NCBI): domain Eukaryota; kingdom Metazoa; phylum Chordata; class Mammalia; order Rodentia; family Gliridae; genus Graphiurus; species Graphiurus murinus. Next base: position 13,099 of record PVLC010013465.1, on the reverse strand, counting down.
AAATAGGAGAACTCTAAACATTGTTTCCAAATAAATCATGTTTCAGCCATTACTTTTCTTTGGCTTATGCTCCTTCTTCTGCCTAGAATATGTTGTCTCACCTCTTCACCTCTTTCTAGGGCACATCTAAGATCTAAACACACATGTAGCTCCTTCTTTAAATTCTTCTAGAGAACACTGGAAATACCTTTTATTTTTCAATTATCTTTTGGTTCTTTTTTACTTATTTTTATATGCATTCTGCTTTGCAAATAATGTATGCCTTAGAAGTTGAAAATATTCTGCAAATATCCTCAATGCTGAACACACAATTTCACATAGTATCCATTTAAACTGGATTTAATCATTTTCTTGTTATGATAAAAAACACCTAAGAAGGAATTATCCCCATAGATATCATGAATTATTTTTTTTACAAGAAATGTTCTATAACTTAGCTTCTAGTTAAAACCTGTATAAACACTTGTGTAAGAACACGTATAAAACTGTATAGTTTTAATGTCATGACATCTGAAAAGCTCCTCTCTTAACCTGACCCCCTCCTCTGAATGGAAACCTGAGTATATTTACAATGTTTAATCTCATTTGCCCCACATAGTAAATGCAAAGCTTTACGAATAATAATTGTTAAACTGATAGCTCCCAAAAGATATGATTATTATTATTACTAGCTTTGATTTCTTGACATTTGAATACTATTTTTGTTATCACTATTATTATTATCATTGGTGTGTGTGTGTGTGTGTGTGTGTGTGTGTGTGTGATGTGTATGTGTATGTGTATTTCACTGAGAATTGAACTTAGGGGCATTCTATCTCCGTGCTCACCTATAGCACTATTTTTATTTATTTTTCATGGTACTAGGGATTGAACCCAGGGGCATTCTACCTCTGAGTTACACCCCCAGTCCTATTTTTTATTCTTTATTTTGAAACAGGTTCTCACTAAATTGCAGAGGGCCTCACTAAGTAGCTGAGGCTGGCTGTGAACCCGGATCCTGTGGTCTCAGCCTCTCAAGTACTGGATTGGCAATTTTCACACAAAAAAGGAAATAATTTCTTCCCTATTGGTTCTTAAAAATATTTGAAAATCAGTATCATTATAAAGCCACTCAAGAAGCAGGCAGGTTAAGCTTTCATACACTGAGTAAAATAGTATAGGTGAACAAATTCTGGTTATTTACCTAAGCTAGGTTTGTTTCCCTGAATGTGCATTTTAAATGCCAAAGGTAGATTCTTGTACATGCATAATTTTGGTTCTACTTTACAATTTCTAAAGTTAATCAGTAGATGATATGACATGTCAACTCTTGTACATTATACAGAGAAAAAAAGTGCATTTTCCAGACTTTATGGTCTAAATATTCACATAGAAAGTATCACTAGTAACTAGTTTTGTAGAATTAGATGTGTAAACTAAAGCTTAAATTTTCTATCAAGGTGTTCTGAAAATATAAACTGTTTGCCTTACTAGCATAAGTATCTGTGAAATGTGAATAAGCACTTCATGATTCTACCTGAAACATCACTTTGTTTACTGTAGCTTAAACACAAGTTATTGCTATTATTAAATAAATGTATTTTTGGTTCCATTCAGACCTACTAAGAGATAGAGGATGTTAATAGGAAACCTTGCAAGAGTGACAGCGCTTATTACAACAGATTTGGCTGATGACTCAAATTTGGAAGTTGTATTGTTTATCTTCCTGCTTCTCAATTATTTGCTAAGTACTACTTCAGTCTGATCATCATCACCATGACCCTGGTGGGTTCTTACTTTAAGACCCTCATGCATATTCCCCCCTTTGGAATTTTTCCTTCTTAGAAATTTCCTATACTAGTACATGTATACCTAAATCGCTAGTTATTATGGCACTGGGAACAAAAATGTCTCCTATAAGTTTTGTGTAACTGAAGTTACAATTTGCCTGGCATGTAGGCTGAATTTAGTAATTAAAATAAATACATCAACTATTTATTTGAACATCCAAGTGAGATAAAGCATTTGAATGATAGATCATAGATAAGACTAATAACACTGACCACATTCAGGCACTATGTGTGTGTATGTACTTGTGTGTGTGTGTGTGTGTGTGTGTGTGTGTGTGTGTGTGTGTTACTGGTGATTGAATCCAGCAGCATCCTACCTCTGAACTATGCTCCCAACCCTGTTTTATTTTTTAATTACAGAGGCTGGCCATGAACCTACGATCCTCCTTTCTCAGCCTTCCAATTCCTGAGATTATAGGCAATGAAGAACAATTCTAATCATCAACAAGTCTCCTATTGATTAGCAAATGTGACTTCAATTCTGGACAAGTGAAGAATCTCTCAGCCTTCTTATAAACATGACTGGTGACATAGAGGATATGTTCATTGTGATGAACTCTAAGTCAATTTGAGAAATGTTTGCACATTGATAAGTTTCTGAATATGATACTATATATGTATAAAAAGGAAAAAATATATTTTCTTACTTATGATGGTAGTTTTTATTTTCTATAGACTTGATTTGACAAAAGAGAAATGAAGAACCAATCAGAGGAGATAGAATTCATTTTGCTCGGACTGACAGATGACCCTCTGCTACAAATTGTGATTTTCATATTTCTATTTTTCAATTACATCTTGAGCCTGATGGGAAACCTAATCATCATCCTCCTCACCCTGTTGGATCCCCGCCTCAAGACTCCCATGTATTTTTTCCCCCGAAATTTTTCCTTCTTAGAAATTTCGTTTACAACAGTCTGCATTCCACGGTTCTTGATGAGCATTCTCACTGGAGTCAAAACAATTTCTTACAATGGTTGTGTAACTCAGTTATTCTTTTACATCTTATTAGGAGTTACAGAGTTTTACCTTCTGGCTGCCATGTCCTATGACCGCTATGTTGCCATCTGCAAACCGCTGCATTACCCAATCATTATGAATAGCAAAGTGTGCTACCAACTTGTGCTCAGCTCCTGGGTAACTGGATTCTTAATCATCTTTCCTCCTTTGGTCTTGGGTCTCAAGCTGGACTTCTGTGCTTCTAAAGTGATTGATCACTTTCTATGTGACACTTCTCCTGTGTTGCAGATCTCCTGCACAGACACTCGGTTCATAGAATTGATGGCGTTTGTCTTAGCTGTCATGACACTCATCATCACATTGTTGTTGGTGGTCCTCTCCTACATATTCATCATCAAAACCATTCTGAGATTCCCTTCTGTTCAGCAACGAAAGAAGGCCTTTTCCACCTGTTCCTCACACATGGTGGTTGTCTCTATTACGTATGGTAGCTGTATCTTTATGTATATGAAACCATCAGCAAAGGAAAGAGTGACTTTAACTAAAGGTGTTGCTGTGCTCAATACCTCTGTTGCCCCTTTACTCAACCCTTTCATTTACACCCTAAGGAACCAGCAGGTGAAAGAAGCTTTCAAGCATGTGCTTCAAAGGTTTTCTTCTTTCAAAAACAATGAGAAAAAATTTAGACATAAATAAAATAACATTAGAACAAAAATGAGAAATTTGAATACAATCATCTATTACATTGTTTCTTATCCATGCCATTTATTTTCTTGACTATTTATGTCATGTTAGGCTTGCTAAGTCACTCTACACCCCTCTGTGCTCTTCTTTCTGAGTAGATCTCTCTAATGTCAAGTAAACCACCCACTTTAATCCAGAATGTTTAATACTATCTTTGCCTACAAATATCTGTTTTCATAAAAGATAGCTTAATGTACTGAATGCTTTAAATAAGTCATCTTTGTTAGGCATAATTAATTCACTCAATATATATAATAATTGCTAAGCATTGCATCTGCTCCTAAGTATTTGTATTACTAAAATTGTTAGAGATAAACACAGAAAATGATAATTAGTATAGAATGTATTGAGGTTTTGCTAGAAAAGTAGATAATCAGAATAATTTTAAAGATAAAAGTAGTCTTCCAAGGGGAATAGTCATTTATGATAAAACATGAAAGGTGAATAAGAAGAAGATTCAAGGATATTATGATAAGAGGTATAACATATGCAAATGAATGGAGATTTCCTGAAAAACTTTCTCCTGTAGAGCTTAAAATGGTTAACAACAAACTATTTGTAAACATATTTAATTACTATTTGGGGTAGAAATAATTGAATTCCAGGAATAAGTTCAAATTACTTATATTGCTTTATAGTCTCTGCGCAGTAGGAGAGATACTAATTGCTGAAAGAAATTCAACCTGTAATACATTTACATCTGTTTTGGAAACTTTCTATATATCTAAAACATTTTTTAAATTAAGTGTTTCCTAATCAACTCTGCTTGTGTCAATTTTCACCAGATGAATTGTGTATATCATATATATATATATATAATTATAGCAAATAATCACTTTAAATCAATTTGTTGGACAAGTCTGGACACCAATGTGACTATAAAGGTAGAGAACATCCTACTGAATTGTTCTTCTTGCCTCTTTCCAGTCATTCTCTTGACACCATCCTTACCTACACTTACCATTGAATCAACACTGACGATCCTTCAATTGCTAAAGACCAATCTTGCCTTTTCTGGAATTTTGTATAAAAGAAACTGCACAGTTTGAACTGTGTGTGTCTGACTTCTTTTGCTCCGCATAGTATTTTAAGCTCCTCCATGCTATTGCATGCATCCATCCTCTGTTCCTTATGCTGATGGGATTTAGCAGCTTATTTCCCACCCTTTTCTCACAGCCAGATTTCCCTCCCTTATTCCTTTTTTTTTTTTTTCAGACCAAAACAAAACTTTATTTTTTCATTTTAGGACTTTCAAAGTTCTGAATGTGCCATCTTCCAACAGGAACTGTAAAGCTCAGATCATTCTGAGCAGATTGTGAGCTAACATTTTCTTCCAAGACTTTCTTGCTCAATTCTGGTGTTCCAAGGAATTCAGTTTGAGAAATAATGACATTCCTCAGAGAGATCTCAGAGGCAACTACAAACTTTTTGTACTATTTTTTTTCATACTTGCCTTTTTTAAGCATTTTGTTTGTTTGTTTTATTATTTCCTCCAAAAATTAAGCTAAATTTCATAGTTTTTTTTTGTTTGTTTGTTTGTTTTTGCGGTACTGGGGATTGAACTCAGGGGCATTCTACCTCCGAGCTACACCCCCAGCCCTATTTTTTTTTTATTCTTTATTTTGAAACCGGGTCTCACTAAGTTGCGGAGTGCCTCACTAGGTAGCTGAGGTTGGCCGCGAACCCGGATCCTCCGGTCTCAGCCTCCCGAATGCTGGGATTACAAGCATGCGCCACCATGCCCGCCTAATTTCATAGTTTTCACATAAACCCTCCACAAATGGTGTCCATATGAGTCTGACCTCCTTTGATTCAAATAGGGGAGTGAGTAGTATCTTCCTGGGTGGGATAATGTCTTTCATCTGTAGAATGTGAGACTCTGGTGTGTGGTCACATTGACATGGCATTGAGCAAGATAAGTGCCTGCCACCAGGAGAATGCCTTTTCCCAATTAGAAGGGCTCTAATTCTTTTTGACAGTCCCATGGGCATGCTGTGTCTGGTACATATTTTTTTTTTATCACAACGTGAAAAGCATTTATTCATTCACACAGCCATAAACAGACCATACACTAAGCATCTTACTTGATGATATATACATTTAATAATCATTTTTAACATTTTCTAAGATTAAAAGTAAAAAAAAAATGATGATTGCTTAAGTGTTTGGGAGTTAAATAATCTGTTTTTCAGAAAGCTTCTCATATGATTAATCTGAATGTAAAGTAGAATAAAGTAGTTGCTTTTATCAATGCTTATTTTAAAATCAATGAAGCACATTGTATAGTAGTACATGTCATCAGTAGTAATGTTCATTTTTGCATTCGTAAATGGATTGTAGACACTTGAAAAATATCAGATCATCTCTGACAGACATTTTTTTTTAATTTAGCAAAGTTAAGTATAATGAACAATTTTATAAACTGAAATAATGAAATTGAAGTATTCTATTGAATATATAATATCAATAGTTCCAAATTTACTATTTCCTTATGAGCTCATCTAATTAAAATTAACAGCCATACATATGCATTATTAATTATATAACTAAATTTGAATTTTTACTAAATTTATTGTTAAAATGTACAAATTCATTTAATCAGCTGCAAAAGAATATTTGCCTCATGCTATCTTAGCAATTAATAATGGCAAACAATGCTAAGTATTCTTTTATTATTATTATTATTTTTTTATAATTATTCGTACATTGTCAGCAGGCATCTTTGTTAGGTACAAATTGAAAATGACATATGTGCCTACATTTCTCATTTGTCCCCTTCCCCCAAATCCCACCCCACTCCCTCACCCTTCCTCCCTCTCAGGTTCAATTTAGTGAGTAACCTTGATGTACATTAGGGTGTCCCCGCCTCCCGCCCCCATCAATCCCTTTCGGTTAAATCAACTTCCTTGTTTATCGAGGGTCTCTCCTTTTCCTTCTGAAGACCCTCTTATGTCCCATCTTCTCCCTAGCATCCACATGTTAGGGAGAACATATGCTTCCTTACTCTTTGTGACTGGCTAATATCACTTAACATAATGTTTTCCAGTTGCATCCATTTCCCTGCAAATAACATGATTTTGTTTTTCTTTATGGCTGAGTAAAATTCCACTGTGTACGCATCACATAGTTTTGTAATCCATTCGTCTGTTGATGGAGATTTTGGCTGCTTCCATAGTTTGGCTATTGTGAATTTTGCAGCTATAAACATAGATACACATGCTTTGGTCTGATAGTTTGGTTTCTGATCTTTTGGGTAGATACCTAGAGGTGGTATTGATGGATCATATGGTAGGCTCATTCCCATTTGTCTGAGGATCCTCCATACTGTTTTCCAAAGTGGTTGCACTAGTTTGCAGTCCCACCAACAATGTATTAGAGTTCCCACTTCTCCACATTCTCGCCAGCAGTTGTTGTTGTTCGTGTTTTTGATGATTGCCATTCTGATTGGAGTTAGGTGAAATTTCAAGGTGGTTTTGATTTGCATCTCTCTGATTGCTAATAATGTGGAACATTTCCTCATACATTTATTGGCCATTTGTATTTCTTCTTCTGTGAAGTGTCTATTTAGATCCTTTGCCCATTTTTTAATTGGGTTATTTGTTTTCTTGGTTGTGATTTTCTTGAGTTCTTTGTATATCCTAGATGTTAGACCTCTATCTGTAGAGTAGCTAGCAAAAATCCACTAAAAACAGGAACAAGACAAGGATGTCCATTATCACCTCTTCTGTTCAATATAGTACTTGAGACTCTAGCCAGAGCAATAAGGCAAGAGAAGGAAATCAAAGGGGTAAAAATAGGGAAGGAAGAACTAAAACTATCCCTTTTTGCAGATGACATATTATACCTAGAAGACCCAACACTCAACCAAAAAACTTATAGAACTGATCAACAAATTCAGCAAAGTGTCTGGATACAAAATCAATCCTAAAAAATCAGAATCTTTTCTGTATGCCAACCATAAATCCACTGAAAAAGAAATCCAGAAAACAATTCCATTCACAATAGCACCCCCAAAAATAAAATACTTAGGGATAAACCTAACCAAAGAGGTAAAAGACCTCTATAAGGAAAACTATAAAAAGTTGAAGAAAGAAATTTATGAAGACCTTAGAAGATGGAAGGACATACCATGCTCTTGGATAGGCAGAATAAATATCATCAAAATTGCCATCCTCCCAAAACTGATTTATGGATTCAATTAAATACCCATGAAATTACCAAGGGCGCTCCTCACAGACATAGAAAAATCAGTTCTTAAATTCATCTGGAAAAACAAAAAGCCCAGGATAGCCAAAGTAGTTTTTAGCAACAAGAACCATGCAGGAAGTATCACAATACCTGACTTCAAACTCTACTACAAAGCCACAGTAATAAAAACAGCATGGTATTGGCACAAAAACAGACACATAAACCAATGGAGCAGAATAGAAGACTCAGAAACAGACCCACAGGTTTATAATCAACTGATTTTTGACAAAGGAGCCAAAAACATACACTGGAAAAAAGATAGCCTCTTTAACAAATGGTGTTGGCAAAACTGGTTAACAATATGCAGGAAAATGGAAATAAATCCCACTTTCTCACCCTGCGCAAGAGTCAACTCAAGGTGGATCAAAGACCTGGAAGTTAGGTCGGAGACCTTGCAGCTACTTGAGGAGGGCATAGGACCAACACTTCAATACATAGGCACAGGTCAAAACTTTCTCAATAAGACCTCCAAAGCACAAGCAACTCAAAGGAAGATCAATACATGGGATTGCATTAAACTGAAGAGCTTCTGTGCAGCAAAGGAAACTGTTAAGAACCTCCTTCCCTTATTCCAATACTGTGATGTTTTTATTTTCTGAAGAATCTCTCTACAAGACTAAATCATTTACTTTGATCAGTGTGAAAAGTGAGTAAGTTGAAATGCCAATCACTGAAAGACTCTGTCCTCCCTCCACACTTTTAAATACAATGTCTACCAAAGGGGAACTAATGGGAAGAGGGTATCTCCACATGTCTTGGTGATTCCACTACTCCATTCCTACTCTACAGACACAAAAGTTCAATACATTTTTCCTTGAGAAAAAGAACAAGAACACCTGTAGAGTAGGTAGTCCTCAAACACGTAAGAAGTAGACTTTGATGTCACATTGGTTCATCAGCATGACTACAAACATCTCGGCTTCTCTCCCACTTCCAAATCTTGCATAAAGTCCTCTCATTGACAAAGTGTAAATTAGGACCAAACTGAGCAGAAGACTCAGGGAAATGGCCTCCCACTTTCTCCACTACTCTAAAAAATAACTGGGGAGGTCATATGCAATGTTGATTTGGTCATATATAGTTCAATGCAAATTCTTTGAAAACAATCCAATAATATCAGAAATTTCAAATGACTGCTTCTATTATTGGCTCTACTCAAAAGTTATGCCAGTTTTGTGGACAGGCTGGGAGATGAGATTCATGTTGCATCTTCCTATAAAATGAAGTCTATAAAGGTTCTTTTATATAGGATCATTTTAATTTCCTGGCCATTAGGAATGCTTAAATCCATGAAATTAATTCATGTTACTTGACATCATTTTGATAACCTAATTGGAAAGCATAATTCTGCAGGGTACAGTGGATAGTTTGTAATGCAGGGAAGAAAATAAAGGATAGGAAAGCATGTAACTTCTATTATGTTGGTCTATATGTCTGTTTTTGTGCTAATACTATGTTGTTTTTGTTACTAGAGATCTGTAGTATAATTTCAGACCAGAGAGTGGATGCTTCCAGTATGATTCTTATTACTCAGAAATATTTTGGCTATTCTGGGTCTTCAGTTTTTTTCATATGAATTTTAGGACTGTCTTTTACTTCTTTGGTTAGATTTGATCCCAAGTTTGTTTGTCTGCTTGTTCATTATTTTTGAGTGGAATTTTTTTCTGTATTTTTTTTCAGGGGATTTGTGGTTGATATATAGAAAAGCTATTGGTTTTTGTAGGTTGACTTTATATACAGCTACTTTGCTGATTTTATCAGCTCTAGATGTCTTCTGATTGAGTTTCTGGGGTCTCTTGAATATACAATCATGTCATTTTCATCTGCAAACAGAGAGATAATTTCAGTTATTCTTTCTCTCTTTGTACCACTTTAATTTTCTTCTCTTGCCTAATTGCTCTGGATAAAATTTCAAGTACTATATTGAATAGGAGGGGTGATAAATTGTTCCTGATTTTAGAGGAAATGCTTTCAGATTTTCTCCATTCAGTCTGATGTTGGCTTTGGGTCTCATATATTGCCTCTATGATGTTGAGGTATGTTCTTTATATCCCTATCTTTCTCAGTGTTCTTTACACGTTAATGGGTGATAAATTTTATCAACTACTTTTTCTTCATTTTTGAGATAATCATGTGACTTTTATTCTTTGTTCTATTTATGTGATGAATTGCATATATTAGCATGCATATATTGAATCAATTTTGCACATCTGTGGTAAAGCCAACTTGGCCAGGGTGCATAATCTTGATGTGGTTTTGAATATGAACTGCTAGTATTTATTAAAAATTTGTTCCAAATCAATAAACTATTCATATTTACTTATGATTTTAAAACTATAACATAATTCCTAAAACTTGGCTTAGATAAAATAAAATATTTTTCCCTTGCTTTGGCTTTAAGAGAAAGAACTCAAGTAATTACAGGTAAAAACTTGTGTCCAGATATAAATGTATAGGCAAATATTTCTAAAGTCTTGCATTAATAATGTTTATTACAATTAACCAGAACCCTGGGTAACAGTGACTACTGAGAGAAATGGGGCGGGTCTGTATGGAGGAAGGATGTGGAAAGTTAAGATAAAAACATATTACAACATGACCCAGTGGGCTAAGATGACATAGAGAACAGAAAAACAGAAGAAATGAATAATTAGACTCTAAGCTATACCTCCATATCTATCAAACTGGAACTGAAGTAAAACATAATTACAACAGTAACACATCTTAAAATATCTATATCTTGCTTTATGTAGAGTCCTTATTTGATTGAGAAATCTGTTCTTCTGATAATCACTCATTTAGGTAACTTCTGTGTGTCTGATAATATTTAGGGGTTATTATAGACAACTTCCTTAAAAGTATCTAGTGTTTATTTGTGGGAAGTGAAAATAGTAAGTTAAATCTAATTACTCTCATTTGATTATCCTCACAATTTAAATACTTAATTAAATCTTTAATTTGTTTCTCCTAATTATATCTGAAGTGTTTCTCCTAATTATCTCACTACATTATCTATCTTCTAGACCTACCATCACATTTGTGTATTAAACTACAAAGTTCACAAATAGTTCAAAGCAATAGCCCCTCATTTGTCCCTCTGGTTCTAAGATAGCTCATGATCAATATTATTTCCAAGAGAAATTTACTAAAGCAAAAGAGGTGAATATTTAGGTATCCATCCTATGTATACTTTCAATGACTTCTCTAGTTGGAAGGATCAAGACTATGACCTCAAAAAATTTGAGTTGCACATTAAACATAGTATGTGTAGAGAGAATCTTGGGAGTTTTTACCCAGAAGCCTTAGATATAATAATGATGCACTATAAAGAAATGATGAAGTATGAAGTCATAGATATTAAGTACCCTGATTTGATTATTATATGATGTGTACATGTATTGAATATTTTACTGTACCTCATAAACACATACAGTTATTACAGATTAATTAAAATTTAAAAATTAAAGTTTCTTTTGTCTCTTCCAATATCAGCACATCAAGTATGAGGTGTACCACATTCTTGAAATCCGCAAAAATTTAAATGATATCTTTTACTTAGAAACAAACAGTTCCAATAAAATACATTTACTGTATAAGAGATATTAGTTACATTTCTCCTATGTTAGATATTGAGAAACTAAGGCAGGAAAGTATGCATAACCTATGCAATTTCCCAAAGAGTATGTAGTAAATCTGTTACTAAATACATTTGAATATCTCAAAGCCCCTTTCTTTGTACAAGTGTGTGAAATTTTATTTTATTTTATTTTATTATAAGAACTTTATTGATGCATTATGATTATATATCTTAGTAGGATTCAAAATGATACATTCATATACACAAAAAACATCTCTTGAAGAAAATGTGGTCTGTATGTACAGGATGGAGTTTTATTCAACCATAAAAAAAAACCAAATTATGTCATTTGCAGAAAAATGGATGGAACTAGAGTGCATTATGCTAAGTGAAATCAGTCAGTCTCAGAAAGTCAATGATCATATGTTTTCTCTCATAACTGGAAACTAGAGCGAAAATAGGAAAGCAAAAGAACTTCATGATAATAAGGAGTGAGACTAGTAAAATAGTGGAAGGGAATCAGTGGAGAAAGGAGGGGAGGAGAAAGAAGAGGTCTAAGGAAGAAAACAGACCAAATAATATTATGTTCATATATGAAAGTATCATTAACAATCTTCCTAGCACGTGTGGACAGGGAAGATGAGGGGCAAGGGATGGGGTTAGGAAGAGGGAATCACACTCAGCCCCCCTCCTTTGTTTCTCTGGTGTTGAGGATTGAACACAAGGGCATTCTATCTCTGAGCTATATCCCCCACATTTTTTGTTTGTTTGTTTGTTTTGAAACAAGGATTCTCTAGGTGGCTAAGAGTCTCATTAAATTGCTGAAGCTGGTCTCAAAACTGTGATTCTCCTTTCTTAACCTCCTAAACCCTGGGATTGCAGGCATGGAACACCATACTTGGCTTCAAAACCCCTTGTAACCATTAGTTGGACCCATTCTCCAAATGCATGCCGTTCTCTAGGGGTCCTGTGTTAGTTTCACATACTTTTACATCAGCCTTTCTTTCTGTATGCATGTATATTTTTAATCTTAGCAGTTATTACTTTCTCCTGAAATATTTATCTTTTAAATTTCACAGTTAATATGGGAGTAAATCTATCTCCACAAGGGTTTTATTCTTTTGGATATATACCTAGAGGTCAGATGACTGGATCACATGGGAGTTCTATTTTTTATTTTCTGAGAATTGTTGGAAGCCTTGTTAGTCATCTGCTCTGAGGTCACCCTGGTCTGACTTGGGAGGGTCATGAACTGCCCACCCAACTAGGCATTTCTGCATGCAGATAAACCTCCAAGGACCAAATGAAACCAATATTCAGACCCTGACAACTTCCTTGTTTACCATTTCCTTTCCTGATTCATCTTTGACTACCTTTATGTTTTCCCTTGACTTATCTCATGACTGCTTTGCTGTTTCCTGTGATTAATGACTTCTTACATGTTTTGTTTAAAATCTTCAATATAAGGAAGACATTGGTGGAAGGAGATCAAGGAGAGATATTTCTCTCCTCCCCAGCCCTCTGCTGTTTTGTTTTTCTACTAATAATAATTTTCTATAAAATCATTCTGACTCCATTGTTATTTATGCAACAGAATTCTAATCAATCAACATCAGCAACATCTGCTACAATAACCTCCATTTTTCCCTTCTCTGTACTGTGTCACATTCCACAATAATATAGAAGTGTTCTAATTTCTCCATATTCTTTTTTTTTTTTTTTTTTTTTTTTTTTTTTTTTT